>CAUYUJ010007224.1:802500-826326 GCA_963575745.1 Prorocentrum cordatum | reverse complement strand
GCCTGTTCTTACCACATCCGCATGTCCAACACTTGAGGAATTCAGGCTTTGCCGCGGCCAGCTTCCAATCGTCGGCAGCAGCAGAGCGAGAAAGAACCCAAGGGCATGCTGTTTGGTCATTCGAAGCTGCACACCTCGGAAAGTATGTGCACGTGGAAGCGAAGAGCCTCCAGCCTGGGCAGGCAGAGGAGGAGGCTCGGAGCAGTCGGGGGCCGTCCCTCCCCCACGCCAAAATGCCAAGTCTGAGCACAACCACTACGGACTTGAGCCAAAATGGCTACGGAGGAGGAGGAGGAGGAGGAGGAGGAGAAGGAAGAGGAGGAGGAGGAGGAGGAGAAGGAGGAGAAGGAGGGCGGAGGAGGAGATGAGGAGGACAAAGTCGGAGAAGGAATAAGGAGTGAATGTGGGAAGGAGGAGGAATTCTTCCTTATTCTTATTATGAGTCGGAGTATTCTTATTCTTCTGAGTCGCTTAGGGCGTCGTTATGCTGTATGTATTCTTCTTTATGGCTTCTGCCTCTCCTTCGTAGCCCCCCGCGTGTTTCTTTGTTCTTCTTACCTGCGTTATTCTTTATGCGTATAAGGTGTTTGAGTATGCGGCAAGCCTTTAGTAGGCGGAGGCTGCCTGTGAGGAGTTCGTATGATGTGCGTGCTGATTCTTTGTGCGGCAGCGTGAGTTGGCGGTCCTGTCCAGGCGGGTGGCATTCGTCCTCTTTGTGCAGGAATTGATTGTGCGTCTGCTGCGTTTGCCGTTGTCTTTGTCTTGGACTTCTTTTTCTGCTTCCCTTTTGTGCTGTGCGTCGTCTTCTCCTGCGGCGTCCTGTCGGCGGCTTCTTTTCTCGCGTTTCAGTTCTTCTTTCTGCGTCTGCTTCGATCTGACGGGCACTGCTTTCGCCGCTTCTGCTGAGTCGGCAGCGATGGCGATTGGATCGCAGATCAGATGTCCGCAGGTCAGATCGGAACGAGGGTGAGCGGACGCACGGTCGACAAGGGTCGGCGGTTGGCCTCTCCCTGCGGGAGCGCGATCGGGGAGGGCAGGGTCCAGACCCCCGCGCGCCTGGGGAAAAGTAGCAGGCCTCGGCGAAGGGCTCGAGACCTTCCAAAAGGGTCCACGCGGCAAGAAGTCAACTGCCCAGGCACGCAACCCGCAACGCATGGCGGTTCCCGGAAACCCTGAACCCGGAAACGTGCGGAGGCGGCCTCGTTTTACTTCCGCATACCTTCCGCCTTCCGCCGAGGAAGAGATGGCAACCCCTTCTATCCTCGAAGGCGAGGCCATTTGAGGAACGCCCCACGCAGCGTATTGATACGGAGCTCAACACGCAGACTGGAAACGAAGGTATGACGAGATACGTTCGCCAAAAACGTGGTTCAATACGTTGAGCCAACGCGCAGCGCGTTAGAACGGACATTTTGAGCACGGCACGTGTTGCGTTTCAGAACGGGCATAGTTGGGCAGCTAAACTCAAAACATGTATCAAGGACAGGTGGCAAGGACGCAAGACCCTTGGAGGCCGAAGTTGGGATTTTTTCTTTTGCGGGCGACCAGTGAAAACGGCAAAGGACGGGCCGCAGAAGCAAGGACACAAGGGTACTCTAGATGAAGGCGCGCGTCCTTACTAGGCGAGTTGACTGTAGATGAAGGGGGGGAGCTTCTGAGAAAAAGAGATTGCCTCTCAGAAGGCGCCGGTCGCCCTTCTAAGAAGGAAGAGGCGCGCCGCTTCTTAGGAGCATCCCAGCAGCATGTTAGAAACACAGGGCGGCTTAATCTAGACAGCAACAATAGCAACAAAAGCAACAACAACTTCTTATAATAACGCCACCAATTTCTGAGAAAGGGCGCCAACACCCATCAAAAAGGAGGTGCCTCTAAGAAGCCTTCCCCCCTTCCGCCTCCCCCCTCTGCGCGTGGGCAAGGGCGTACCAAAACAAATGCGCAGAAGCTTCCAGGAACAGAAGCTCGCACGCATGCGGGGAACTCGCAACACTTAGGCTTCAAGGGACCAAGGCACACATTCGATTGGCAACATGGTCCGCCAACGCCTGGCGCTACCACGTTCTGGCAATACCCTAACAGATCAGAGACGACACTTCTGCACTTGATGGCCCCGTACCGAAAGAAGCCTGGACTACTCGTCCGCCCCCTCACCATGACACATCACGACGTCGGGGGTCTGGAGAAGGAAAGGGAGAGGGGGAGGGGGAGAGGGAGAGAAGGACGCGGGAAATGAGGATCCCTTTGATCGGGGGGAGCAAGACGGGAGGGGAAAGGGCGGGGGAGAAGCTGTCAGCACGGCGCCGAGATGGCTGCGGGATGGTTCCACCATGGCTTTACCGTGGACTTGCTCTGGATCCAGGCGGCGTGGGGGGCCTCTTGGGGAAAGCGTCGAGGAGCCTCTTGGAAGCAGTCCGTTCGTTTGGGGCCTCGTGGGAGCACCCTGGGCTCCTCTTTGGGGGGCAGCCTGGGGTGTCGTGCGCCCGTCTGGGCTGGCACCGGGACTGCGGGGCGGGCTCTTGGTCCGCCTTGGGGTCTCTTCGGGTGGGTCTCGGGAGCCCTGTGGGGGGCAGGTCCTGGCTCGGTGCCGGGGCCGTCGATCGAGATGCACTCGGGCCGTCGTCGGGACCCCTCGTGGCAGTCTGGGGGACATGCCCGGGGCCGTCCGGAGCAGTCATGCAGCCCCGAAAGCCCTGCCCCTGGCTATCCTGGCCCGGAGGCCCGGGGAAGCCACGGGAAGAACAATCAGCGTGAGTTCGCTGCCTGCTGTGGTCTCCCCAGGCGGCTGCTGGAGGGCTCGGCCTCTCTTGCGTGGGAGGAGAAGATGGGGGCGGGCAGTAAGACTCACCAGTGGAACGAGAAGGCTCGGGGGCACTCGGTCATGTGGGGTGTCTGGGCGGCCCGCTGGTGCCCCCACGTCGGGGCCGGGGCCCCATGAGGGCCCAGGGAGCCCCGAGAGCACGCCAGACGCCCGAGATGGACTCGCAGGGCGCCTCCACGAAGTCCCAAAACTCACCGCTGACTGATGGGCCTCTGGGCAATTGGGACGCGAACTGGCACCTGTGGCGGCCTTTTGTGCATCAGGGGAGCGGAGGGGTGCATAATACCTATACGACCACCCTTCGGGTGATAAGGAGGTTCGGGGGGGGAGGAACCAACGTCTCACTCGATCGGTCTCACTATCGATCTCACTATCGGTCTCGCTCGATCGATCTCACTCAATCGATCTCACAATCGATCTCACTCGATCTATTTCATTCGATCGATCTCACAATCGATCCGACTATCGATCTCGCAATCGATCTCACTATCGATCTCACAATCGATCTCACATTCGGCCTCACTATCGATCTCACTATCGATCTCACACTCAAAGTCATCATAACCATCATCAACAACATCATCGCCATCAACGTCATCACCATCATCATCAACATCATCATCATCATCAGCATCATCATCATCGGGACACCATCATCATCACCTCATCACCATCATCATCAACATCATCATCACCATCATCATCATCATCGGGGCACCAACATCGTCACCATCATCATCAACATCATCGCCATCAAAATACCATCATCATCGTCGGAACACCACCATCGTCATCAGCATCATCATCTCATCAACATCATCATGAACAACATCATCATCATCATCACCATCGGGACACCACCATCATCATCAGCAACACCATCATCAACATCATTATCATCATTGGGACACCATCATCATCGTCACCATCATCAACATCATCATCAGCATCATCATCACCATGGGGACACCATCATCAACATCAGCATCATCATCGTCACCATCATCGGGCCAACATCATCAAAATCACCATCGTCACCTCATCATCATCTCGTCGTCAACATCATCATCATCGCGACACCATCATCGTCATCATCATCATCAACATCATCATCATCGGGACACCATCATCATCAACATCACCAGGATCATCAACATCATCATCATCATCACCATCGGGACACCATCATCATCATCATCATCATCCTCATCTTCATCTTCATCATCTCATCATCATCTCATCATCATCAACATCACCAGGATCATCAACATCATCATCATCACGACACCATCGTCATCAGCACCATCATCATCAACAACATCATCATCATCGGGACACCATCATCACCGCCGTCACCATCATCATCATACTCATCAACATCGTCAACATCATCATCAACATCATCATCATCATCATCATCATCATCATCATCATCATCATCATCATCATCATCGGGACACCATCATCATCACCACCATCACCATCATCATCATCATCATCATCATCAACATCATCGACATCATCATCATCATCATCATCATCATCATCATCATCATCATCATCATCATCATCATCATCATCATCATCATCATTGGGACACCGACGGGACACCGGCGGGACACAGCGCGGCACTGGCCCCTGGAAAGGAAACATTTGGTCTGGCCGCGCCTCAGCCGGAGGCGGGACACCGGCGGGACACCGCGCGGCACCGGCCCCCGGAGAGGAATCATTTGGTCCGGCCGCGCCTCAGCTGGAGGAGACTTTCTTCTCGGCCGCCCACGCAGCTTCGCCTCGCCCGCACGCACGGCACGCACGAACACGAACCCGAAACCGATTTCCTGGTAGGGGGGCTCTCCGTTCCACTTCGATCTCACCCCATCACCTCCGACTACAGCCCTCTGAGATCTGGGTAGAAGAGGTGCCACATGGTACTTCCTTGTGGAACCCGAGGGAGGGGACTGAAAACCACCTGGATCCCCCTGCCTTGCAACAAATCTGCTACGGTGTAATGGTGTGTATGTGGGATGTGGCCGTGGGCTCCTCGCAGGAAGGCAGCGCAACATGGGGTGGTCAGGGAACCCAGGGACGAGCAAGCTGAAACGGATCGGGAACCTTAAAAGGACCTGCATGTGTGAGAGTGGGAACTTGATTCGGTTGCGAGGGTTGTTAAGAACGTCACTTGCTACTTCCTCTGGGAGACGCTGGCAGGCCGCGCGCGAAGGTCTGGCAGGGTCACCACCACCTCTGGCACGCGTGCAGCAAGATGCCACCAAACCCTGCTGATGCAATCGATGGGTGATTACGCGCGTCGGCCGAGCGAGGGGCTACGACTGCAAGGTTGCGACTTGGAGATGGGCGGCGTCCGCCGAGTGTGGACCGCTGGCAGCATACGAGACTCCCGCCACAGCGGCTGCGGATGCAAGAGGCCCGCACGATTGGCACATGGCGCCCTGCTCTGGGCAAGCAGTGGAGACCGACCGAACGGGGCCGAAGCAGATCGGGGTCGGAAGAACGCGCCGCATCGACGATGCATCCGCGATGCTGCTCGACCCACCGACCCCCCATCTGCTTCGACGCCATGTGGGCGGCATGGAAACAAGATGAAATATGCACCCCCGTGTGCGCTGCCTGCCCCATGCGCGCTGTGATGGAGAGCCCTACCGCCAAGCATGCCCTCCGTCTCAGCGCGGACACGTGGGGGCGGGTGTTCACCACAGCCTCGACGCTCCCCCTCCCTGCACCTCCCACTGCAGATGATTCGGACCGGACGCGATGGCTCGGTGGCGGCGCTATGGGGGGCTGCTTCTGCTGGCGTAAAAGTTGGGAGATGGGGCTCGCGTGTCACCGGAGCGTCGCCTGTCCTGGTGCTAACTCGTCATCGCGCATCCCGCCGTCGACCGAGCCGCACTGTTCGAGCGCCAGCGCTGCGGCAAACAACTTCTAAGGGGCGCGAAAGCATTCCCAACAAGATCCAAGTAATTATGCTATACAAGGCATGTGCGTGGTGGCATGCGTGATGTCGTGGTCATGTTCTTCGGAAGCTGGCAGCTTCACACTGGGCGTATAATTCATTCGTGGCCTTATGCCAATATGCGGACGGGTCTACGTCCATGAGGAGATGGAGCAGCCCTGCTCTCGCTCGGGTGATGCCGCAAGGGGTACGTAACCTTGGCCATGTCGGATCGCGTGCTACCGCGGCTACCGCTTAAATCGCGAGTTCCTCACCCATTTCGGCTTGAATCAGCTGAGGCTCTATAACATCATGCACCTGTCTGTTATTTTTACACGACTGTTGGCTGCACAACCGTTGGGTGTCCTTGGGCACCCCGCTGGCGAATTCATATGGTGTTCCATAGCTCTTACATCATGTGGAGTCTTCACCTGGGCCTGCGAGGGGCTTCCTGTTCTTTCGGCCTGTGTGACTTTGCTATGTGTTCAAACGATCGGACACCATCTCTGCTGGTCTTGAACTCATCTCGCCTTTCCAACAAGCGCGCAGCGTTAGGAAAAAGAATAGTGAACCTGTGGCAAGGGTGGTGGTGATGGGCTACGTTTGGTCCCCGATGCTTGCCGTGCGGATTGCGATGCCGGTGGGCGTTCATGGCACCATGTCGTGCGGCTCCTTGCAATTGTTTTCAAACTTCACGTGATTACCAACGTTCTACTTCACTGATGCGTCAACTCAACTCCCTTGTCAACGGGGGACACCAAAAACATGAACTGGTCTTGGTTCCACATTCTCAACCACTAGCCTGACCGCTGTGAATTTTGAAGTCCTGTGCCATCGCGGCAGTGGGCGTACATCGCCGTCCTCCCTCCTGAAGGATTCCTCTCTCGACCTCCTGCTCAAACTCGTGAGCCAGGCAAGGTTACAACTGCTACGTTCGTGGGCGATGTGCTCAGACTGCCACCTGCAGTGTGGAGAAGTTCGTCACCGATGAGCGGAGGGACGTCTTCGTTGTCTGCGTGCACTAGCCAGCAGGCGTTCCCCGCGGCGCGCGCCCGGGGTTTGCGCCACTAGCATCACGAGGCCTGCGAGAGCGGCACCTCCGCCAACAACCCTCTCTGTGTATGGGCCGCGTGAACAAGATGGCGATGCTATGTGTCAAAAGGTCCCGGGGCAGGATCCTGCACGTTCACAGGCGGACTCCCAAAAAAAAACCATCTCCTACAAACCAGAACGTCAGGCGGCGATTGTGTCAACAGGAGCCACGTCATTCCCTCGCCAACGCCGAAGATCTCGCGAATTTCGTGCACCAATCTGCGACGGCACGTGAGGACATGTTATCTGCAAGCTGATCCGAACCTTCGGTTCGACGGCCGCCCTCCCCCACCTGGGTGTTCCACTGCGCATTCCCGCACTTCCCTCATCAAGGCAGCTTGCGAGGGCAATCGTTTCGGATTGGACTGGTGGGGGTTACTCGAAGCGTCAAATGTTCTAGGTACGCAACTGACCATCCATCTGTATGCGAGGCGGGAATTCATCCATATCCACCGCCTGGGAACTGACGTCCTGGTGCCCCAGCGGGCGGTGGACATGGATATAGTTATGTTTGCCCCCAGGGGCCCGAATGTATCCATATCCACCGCCTGTGAAGGTCCAAGACGGTCGATCCTCCAGGCGGTGGTTATGGATAATTTCCTGCCTCGGACAGGATCGGAGTCGCAGCCAACACCTGAGCTCCGGGCCACGAGGTAGAGCATGAAACCTTAGCCGGTTGCCGAAGACATGCGCTCCCTGCCTGCCAGGGAGTACGAACTAAACTTTCTCCAGGACCAGCAGCAAGCTCGTGGATATAGAGGGCCCAATGTTCCACCATTACCATGTGTAGGAGAGGGATGATGATGATGATGATGATGATGATGATGATGATGATGATGATGATGATGATGATGATGACGAGGAGGAGGAGAAAGAGGAGGAGGAGGAGGACCTCCCAATGCTCCCTTCTCCCCCGTCCTACATATGGTAGTGGTGGTGGAACATATTTTGACGGCTGCGCTGGGGACGCAGAAAGATGCACAGCACGGGTACCGTGCGCTGCCCACCACGCCCAGGCCAACCTGCCGAGCCCGCAAGCAGACCTCCCGAATGCAAGCGCTTCGGCCGCCCAGGCGTCTGCTCTGGCGCCTCCAGAAGCCGGCTCGGACGAGGAAGGCACGGCGACGACGTGGCCCCCAAGACCTTCAGTCGGACTCGATTGGACAGGACACGCGAGAGGACAAAAGACCCTTCCGAGGGCCACACTGCCATAGGAATGCAGGAGGCACGGGTCGCGAGACGCAGGACACAAAGGTACCCTTGATTTGGCAGGGTCGACCTACTGATCCGGGCCGACTGTAGTCTCAGCTACTACCCACTGCAACGTTTTCCCTCCAGTACCGTTGCATGATCCGCCGCCACGCCCTGAGGAAACACACGGTCCGTCCGTCAACTCCTGGTCCCTGCCACCGCGCCCTGGACCCAATATCAGGGGAGCGGTCAACACCGCCCGACGAGACAATCCCATTGCAAGGCCCATGCCCGTGGGAAACCAACCTCGCGTCTGGTGCCTCTCCGGGTTGCGCACAGACGGCCCTGCCAGGCAGTTCTGGCTGGCCTCAGCAAGCCCTGAGACGTCTCAGCTGGCATCAACTGGCTCCCCTGAGTACAGTTGGGGCGTTGACCTAAGGAACCCTAAATAAGGAACGGGGTCCCTTTTTTCCATAAGTTAAACTTCGATTTCCGATCGAAAAGCCTGAGGCAAGCTGTGAAACACGTAAGGAACGCGGAGCCCCTCCCCCAACGAAAAGGGTTCCGTCTTCAGGGCCCCAACTGTAGTCTGGGGCGGTCTCAGCACCCCAACCCAGGAGCGCGGAGCGCCCCAGGGACACCGACGGAGGCGGCGCCAGGGCGTTCCGCCGCTCGGACGGGATTCTCGTACGTTCCTCTGCTTGGGTCCGCGGGGCGCGGGGGCGGAGAAATCGCGGGGGCAACTGCAATGCCTCGCAGTCGCACCAGGAGACCTGCATTCGCCCAAGCGGGGCGAGCGGATCCACGAAACCAGACACAAGCAGCAAGCACGAGCACCGCGCGTTCGAGCGATGCCAAATCTCGCCTGCTTAGGAATGTCTGCTTAGGAATGTCTGCTTGTTCGAGGGATTTAGGCCACCTGCGGTCGGGAATGTCTGCTCAGCGCATCGCGGCGTCGGCCCCGGTGGTCCGGAGCGTTTGGTAGCGTGTCGCTCGGGCCCGCGGGGGCGGGGGGGCCAGGGAAACCTCGAGGCGTTGGAAGCCCGCGGACCAGGCCGCGGATAGCGTGTCGCGTCGAACCCAGACCCTCGACGTCCTGGTTTTTCCATGGCGTCGATGTCCAGGAGGTCTCGACCCATTCCCAGGGACCGTCTTTTCACCCTGAATCGTTCTTTGACGGTCCCGAGGCCCGGCAAGGGCCTCCAGAGACCGAGAACGGTGAAAACCTCCCGTCGTGATTGTTTCATGTCTCGAAGGGGGTCTGGGAAGCGTGGTGCGCCAGAACCGTCGGAACGACACGCTGTCAGCCAGAGTTCCTGACCGTGGCATCGCGGGCCGCGCCGCACGGTGCGCGGCGCGCGACGCTCTTCGCGCCGCCGCCGTGGACAAGGGCACCTGCATGCCAGGCCGCGGAGCGCCGTTACCTTCGCGCCCACCCTGGGTGATCGTTCCTTCGCCCCCAAGACCCCCTTCGGGTAATGAAAAAATCATGACGGGAGGTTTTTTGCTATTTTCGGCCTCCGGGACTCCAGGGGCCCTCACCGACCCTCGGGACCGTCAAAAACTGACTCGGGATGAAAAGCCGGTCCAGGGGAATGGGTTGAGACCTCCAATGGTCGACGTAATGAAAAGATCATGATTTCGGGGGACTGGGCCCGCGCACTCGGCACACATGCGCCTGCAAGAATTTTGCGAGGGCCGAAGGGGCACACGCCTGGATGCTACGGCAGAGGCGATCCGCGCACGCGCTCGGGTTAGCCGGGGGCGGTCGGACGAATTGTCCGGCGGCGAAAGAGCAGGAAGGCGCGGAGGGCGGCCGCAGAGCCAGGGGGAAGAGGGAAGGCACCCAATGCGCGAAGCTCCTCAACGGGACGGGCCGGCGCGGCCAGCCCGTGCGCTGAGCAGCCTGGCGGCAGTCGCAGAAGGCGTAGCACAAGTGGTGGCAGCAACGGGGGGTATGGCCAGCGGACCCACACCAGCGAGAGCGGCAGCATCCGAGTGTTCTGACATGTAGCATGTAGCCGTGGGAGGCAGCTTCTGCTGTAGGAGTACGGCGCGGGCAGGGTGCGGGCGTCGCCAAAACGACGAGGGGCTGGGTCCCTAATGCGGCGAAGCCAAACAGCTGTCCCAGTCACGGGCTGAGAATTGGAAGCAGTGCTGCAACGACTGAGCTGCTGAGCGACTGCTGCGGGCCACAGGCTGCTGAGGTGCGGCGGCTGAACAACCGAGACAAGGCGAGGAACCGCCCGCCCGGCCAGGAACACGTGGCGCCGGGGCGGAAAGCGGGCGCAGGCATGACAGCTGGGGGAATCAGAACGCCCTGCCGCTGGACATGCCGCCCGCTGGCGCGGGCGCCCAGCTGCAGGAGCAGCGGGGCGGGCGACCCGGCGCTGCCGGGCAAGGGCCGCCCAACGCGCAGTGGCCATGGGTCGCCCGGGGGCTGCTCCGGCGAGACGCGCGGCTGACGGGAGGCAGCGGGGTGGGTGGGTGGCGCCACCGGCGGTGGCGCTGCTGGGGTCGCTCCCGGGGACTCTTCCACCTTGCCATGAGGACTGGCGCGCAAACTAGGAGCACAGCAACCAGGTCACTGATTCAACCAACGTGTCATTGAAACCGCCGCACCTGATCGGCGCCCATACTTCTGTGGCAATGCCCACCTGGGGGGTGGGCGCTCCAGCCAGAATGCGCAAACCGCAGTGACAGCACCCGCCTGGGGGGGGCGGGCGCTCCAGCCAGGAGCGAACGGGATAATCCACCTGGGAGAGTGGGCGCCCCCACGGGACAGGAGAGGGAGAGCGCGCCACTTGGGCGGGCGCGCGGGGGATGAGGCGCCTGATCGGTGCACGATCGCTGGGAAGGGGCAGGGGGCCTCCCTGGGGGGGTAGGCCCGCCTGCGCGTCGCTGCGGGCCGCCATGTGTTGCTGTCTCTGCTTCGTTTCGGCGTGTCACGGCTCAACTGTTGAGTGCAAACCTGGTGGTCCTGGCAGTAGTCATATGCTTGTCTCAAAGATTCAGCCATGCATGTCGCAATATAAGCTTCTATACGGCGGAACTGCGAATGGCTCATTCAAACACCTCTAGTTTATTTGATGGTCATTATTTGCATGGGTAGCTGTACCAAATTTAGAGCTTAGACATGCGCCCAAACCCGACTGATAGGAAGGGTTACTTTTTTCGTTGCAGAACCAGCCCAGGCTCCGCGTGGTCCTCTAGTGATTCATGCGAACCGAACGAATCGCGTAACTTCGCTGGCGATGAATTAGTCATGCTTCAGACCAACCAACTTCTGGCGACGGGGTATTGGCCTGCCGTGGCAATGACGGGCACCGGAGAATTAGGGTTCGATTCCGGAAAGGGAACCTGAGAGACGGCTTCCACATCGAAGGAGGGCAGCAGGCTCGCAAAGGAACCAATCCTGACGCAGGGAGGTGGTAACAATGCATAACAATACACGGCATAGTTTTCTGGAAAATTAAAACGAGTAAAACTAAAACACCTCCACGAATACCAATTGGAAGGCAAGTCTGGTGCCAGCAGCCGCGGTAGTTCCAGCCCCACTAACGCATATTGAAGTTACCGCGGTCAAAAAACTCGTCCTTGGATTTCTGCCGAGGACGACCGGTCCGCCCTCTGGGTGAGTATTTGGCTCGGCCTGGGCATCTTCTTGGAGAACGTAGCAGCGCTTGACTGTGTGGTGCGGCATTCAGGACCTACTTTTAGAAATCTATGGAATGTTTCGAGCAGGCTGACGACGTGACTACAATAGCGCGGAATAGTAAGATAGGACCTCGGTTATTTTGCGCTGGTTTCTAGAACTGAAGTTCTGACTAATAGGGATAATTTAAGGGCGTTCGCATTCGTCCGCCAGAGGTGATATTCTTGGATTTGTTTTAGAAAGGCGGACTACTGCCACAGGATGTGCCACTGATGTTTTCGTTGATCAAGATCGAGAGTGAGGGTGTCGAAGACGATCAGATACGGTCCTAGTCTCGTCCACGAACCGCGCCGACTAGAGATTGGGAGTCGTCATCGCCCTAAGGCGCTGCCAAGGGGCCAAGCCTAGAGGCCCTGCGAAATCCCACCTCGGACGGCGGGTGCCCGGGGAGGTCCGGGCCGGGCTGGTCGCGCCTTCGGCCGCGGCCAGGACGCGACGCAGCCGCGCGACGAGTGCATGGCGCCAACTACTGACCACATGCTTCAGCGACCCTAGGCTAGAGCGCGTGACCTTTTGCGCGCGATTTCAGGTTGCGCCCGCGGGGGCCCGGCGCAACCGCGCAAACCCATGCTGCCACGCCGCGTCATCGATCGGCGGAGCGCCCCCTCGAAATATGTCCCGCGCCAGCGGGCGACCGCAGGACTCCGCCAAATGGATCCGAACGCCTCGGATGGCACGTCGAAGGCGCTGCGAAAGCAGACGCTGCCGGGGTGCCGGGCCGCGTCGCGACGACGTCTGGCCAGGCCCGGCGCCATGGCCCAAACGGGCCCCGTCCGCGGGCCTGGAATATGTTTGAATATCACTGGATGGCGTGCAATAGTGAAGACCCCTATTGGTTCGACAAGTTTGCGCAAACACATGCTACGATACTCAAACATGGCCAATGATAATCAAACGCGTCCAAATATATTAAACGTACATTCGCGTCGGACGATTTGGGATGCGGGCGGAAAGCCCGCCCCTGGGTCGACCGGCTCTCCCGCGGGAACAATTGCGCGCTGCTGGGCGCGCCGCGCATGCGTTGCTGTCAATTGCAACGGGCGGGGCCCAGACCTTGCGCGCTCAGATGCGAACGCAATCGCGCGATGTGGGCGCCGACGCACGGCCGGGCTCATTGCCGAAGAAAAACAACCAACGGGGCCAACACTGGAGTCACTCTGGCGAGGGGCCATTCTTACGCGTTGTCGTCGGCTGGCCGCTGGGAGGCGCCCCGCGCGCGATCTGAAGCTGCGCGACCCGGCCGCGGGGCGGTTGCCCGGGGAGCTAGGCCCCCCGCGGGCGGGACTGACCCCCAGCCGGCCAGGAGCTCCTGCCGCTGGCGCCGCGCGTCGCCCCGGTCGACGGTCGACGTTCGCGCGCCGGCGCTAATAGACGGCCGGCGCGTCGCGGGTGGAGTTGCGCAAATCAGCCAGAAACTGCCCGCGGAAGTCGTCGAAGCCGCCAGGGCTGCAGCGCCCCTTGCCCATCGTCTTGCCGCCGCGTTCGTCGCGGGCCCGAGCCCAGCCGTCGCCCCGCAGGTGCACTTGGGGCAGCCGATGACAATGAGCTCTGGCGAGTTCCCCAAGGCGCCCCCCCCATCCGATTCCACCGCGGCCTTCAGTGGGTTTCGCGCCGAGGCGCGCGGTGGAGGCCGTCGCGCAGGCCGTTCCAATCGCGCCAGCGATAGGCGGGGTCGCCCCCCCCGCCGCGGGCGCTCGCTGGATGCGGCGCCGTGCCAGTGCGGCGAGTCTCTCTGGGCGCCGTCGGAAGGTCCGCCCCCGCTGCCTTATTCCCGGCAGGGCCAGTCGGCAGCGCGGTAGCGAACGGCGCGCCGGGTTGAGGCGTCGGAGGGCGCTTGGCATCCCCTTCCTGGCCGGGCTGGATGGCCCTGGTGGCGCATCCCGCTGGGGCGACGCCGTTGACTGCGCCAGCGGCGGGGCGGCCCCCGTGGGCGATCCAAGCGAGGTGGTGCGCGGAGTCCGCTCCGTCCTCGCAGCTTCGCCGCCCCGCGCGGACCCCTTCCCCGGGCCCCGCTATCGAGCCCGGCGGGGCGTCGGGCCAGAGCCGCTCCCCAGTCTCGTCAGCCCGCGTGCGCAAGCGCGCGGGGGGAGCGCCGCCGTCGCCCCTGGCCAGTGGGAGGTCGCCTGCCCGCACGTCGAGCGCGATGCCGCTGCGCCGGCGCGAGATGTCGGGTCTGCTGGTTGGGGCGAACCCGAGGCGGTGCTCGCCAGCCGTCGCGAGGGCCGCCCGCTGATCCAGGTTGTCGCACGTGCCCGCGACATTCCCGCCCTCTTAGTCGCGGGGGCGTGGCGAGCGCGGCTGTCCCTCGCCGTCGCCCGAGTCGGGGGCGGGGCTGGCCCGCGGGGTCGCCCTGCCCTGTTCCATGCCCGCCAGCCCGGCAGGGGAAGGGGGCGGCCTTGCCCGTGGCCTTTCCAGGCGCGTGGCCTTCGGTTCCCCTGCCGAGCCCCTCTATGCGAACGGGCCTGGCGCACTGTGCCAGGTTTGCGGGGGGGGAGGAAGGGGCGCGTCTGCGCGCCCTGGAGGTCGGGGCGCGCGGCCCAAGGTGGCGTCGCCTGCCGCGCGCTCTCGGGAGCGCCCATTCGCCACCTCTCCGCCCAGGGCCCGGCGGCGGCGCCAGGCGAGCAGGGCGCCCTGGTCGCGCATGCCCTGGCCCGCAAGGAAGGGGGCCTAAGGATGCGCGATAAGTACGCAAGGCCCTTGGAAGTCCAGTTCGAAGTTCTCGAGTGGGGCGCGACCAACGAAAGTGGCCAAGGATGCGCCGATGGGGGCAAGGATGCAAGGGCATTCTTGGGAAGGTCGCCCGCCCTTACAATGCGGGTTGACTGTGCCTGGGCGGGTCGGCGCCGCGCAGGGCCCGATCGGGGCCCTAGGAGATGCCCCCGCGCCGCCCTCGGGCCATCGGCCCTGGCGCCATCATTATTCTTCTCGCCTTGCGACGGCAGAAATTCGTTGTCTGCGCGGGCCGGGCGACGACGTTGGCCAGGGCGGCCCGCTTGTCATCCCAGGGGATGGCGTCGGGCACCCTGGCTTCTGGGATGGCGCTGCCGTGCGCCTTCTTCAGAAGGCGATGCAGGTGCCGCAGTCCTGACGCCTGGCGTCGTTTTTCTATGCTGCCTCCACACCTGGGGCCCCTGCGCTGCTCTTCTCCTGGACGCCGCCCGGCGTGGTCCACCATCGCGCGGGCAATTGTCTTGTCTTCGCGGCCGGGCCAGCTGACTGTGTCGGTCTGGCCAGCCAGGGCCGAGGAGTCCAGGGAACGGTTCGCCAACGCTGCGCGGCTCGTCCAGGAGGAGTGGTGGCGGGTGCGCTGGCCAGGTGGCGTCGACCTGCAGGAAATAACAGCGCTGGAAGGAATCAGCCCTTAATCCCACCGCGAAATCCAAGGGGGGCCCTTCGCCCATCCACATGGAGATCTTGGAGACCCCGGTCGGTAGGTCGGGCTGGTACCGGTCCCTAGCGGCGCGCTGTCCTCCCTCTGGCCCGATCGCCGAAATCACCCGGTGAGCCAGCATGAACGGGTGGCAGGTGCCTGGCCAACTCCACGCGCCACGGTCCAGGTGGCCGGCGTTTAGGACTTTCCCGACCTTCCAAAGTCACTGGAAGAATTGCCGGAGAAACGGTGCTGGGGGGGCACCCATGGGGCCATGTTGCGGCCTTCCGGGTGCCTGGTGCACGGGATAACCCAGCGCGGATTGATGGACGGGCCGCAGCTGCATCCCGCGTAGCCGACCAGGGTGACCAGCGGTCCTGCTCCAAGTTCCAGCACGTCCCTGGCCGGGAGCTCTAGCAACGGGGGCGGTGGGCACGCGGGTGGGAGCGCGGGCCTCCATGCCCTGGGACCGTCGGCTGGATGGAGGGGTGGCGACATCCACGGGTCTGGCTGCCCTGCTGGCTGCGCCGCGGCTGCTGGCTGCGCTGGTGCCTGTGCCGGCGGTGGCTGTCGGTGGGCAGGTTGTTCTGCGGACCTGCCTCGTCGAACCCAATTAGGTCGGTCACCGCCCGAGTTGGTAGGGGTCGAGACGGCTGTGCGCCTAGAGGAACGTGGGGCGCCTAAGCGCTGCGGCAGGGGCGCCTGGTGCCTTTCCTTCCACGCTGCCTCAAGTGCGGCCTTGGCCCTCTGCTCTCGGTCGGAAAGGGGGCCGAGCGTTGCTTCCCGCGTGCGAGATCAAGCAAACCCACTGTCTCTTCGTAGTCGTTCGTTTCTGCAAAAAACTCCGAGGGGTCGTCCCCGATCTTGGCTGGTTGCCCGGCCATGCGCTTGTCTAGGTCGTCGCCGAGGTCCTGGATGCTACTGGCCGCTGGAGCTGCTTTGGCGCTCAGAAGGGGTTAGCCCCGAGGCAATATTCGGTCTGTGTTTGTGGCCCTCCGGGGTAGACCGTGCTCCCATCCCGGGCCAGGATGGCACGGACATGGGGATGGTCGTGTCGACCGTTACGAGCTGTGGGGCCCCGCCTGCTCCAACAGGAAGTCTGCCAGGCGGGTGTTGTCGGTCGCGGCTTCGCCAGCCTGCATCCAGAGGGACATGGTCGACGCGCATGCCGTTGGTGCTTTGGTGACCGTTTGCTGTCCAGGGCGCGCAAAAAGACGGGGAACTTTACGTCATTCAATATCGCTTCCCCTAGGATGTCGTACTCGCCAATTCCCAGATTCTCCCATACATTCCCATTGAGATCAACGTTCATGTGTGTCCGTGCCTATTTCCCCAAACAGCGCTTGCATTTATAGGTGTTTTTTTTTCACTTCTGGTTTAAGGAACTTGGCTTGGTTGGCGGGCTGGCGGTTACGTCGCATCCCACTCGCCGCCTCGTCGCCGCCCGTTGTCTGGGCCTGGCTGGCGGTATGACGGTTGTGTTGCCGCCGTCGCCCCCTCGTCGCTGCAAGTATTGCACAACAAATATTGCGTTGCATGTACCGCGTAACATAGATTGCGCAACGCTGGTTGTACCGCGTTTATGTCACAATTGTTTCTAACAGCGTTGATATTCCAGTCGAATGAATATTACAATCTCCCCCCAGACCCCGGCGTTAATGGTATATTTTTTCGCAACGCTGTCCCATCGTCCATCCTAGATCTGAAGTCATCCCATCCCAACCCAGCTGGAGCTCCCCCCTCGCCCCATGCAGAACATACAATGCGCGTACCCGGTTATCAAGCATCATATTTAACCAAGAAGCTCCTTTTTTTCAGGGACAACTATAGCGAAATGCACACGCTCGCGTCGTCGCGCGCGCATGCCATAATTACTCGGGAACATAAGAAGTTTCGTAAGGATTGCAAGCCGAAACCATAAACACAGATACACACACATTATATATATATATAGAGCCCTGTGCACCCACCAAGAACCCCCCCCTTCTCATGATTATATATGATTTTACTTTTGATTCCCACGATTTTCGGACTCACTTTTGAGGCTCTTCTTTGGAAGACTTGTTGGGCTCCCTTCTACTCAACTCCCTCCGTCTCCAACACAACACCCAGTACTCAACAGCCTCCTTCTCCAACACAACACCCGATACTCAACAGGCTCCCTCCCCAAGCTGCACCAAGAACCCCCCTATCTCATGATTATATATGAATTTATGTATGTTTCCTACGATTTCCGGACTCACTTGTGAGGCTCTTTTTTTGGAAGACTTGTTGAGCTCCCTTCTACTCAACTCCCTCCGTCTCCAACACAACACCCAGTACTCAACAGCCTCCTTTTCCAACACAGCATCCGATACTCAACAGGCTCCCTCCCCAAGCTGAACTTAAAAAAAACCTTCTACTCAACTCCCTCCGTCTCCAACAAAACACCCAGTACTCAACAGCCTCCTTTTCCAACACAGCATCCGATACTCAACAGGCTCCCTCCCCAAGCTGAACTTAAAAATAACCTTCTACTCAACTCCCTCCGTCTCCAACACAACACCCAGTACTCAACAGCCTCTTTCTCCAACACGACACCCGATACTCAACAGGCTCCCTCCGTCTCCAACACACGCACATGTACTCCAGATCCTACCACCACAACGCGACGCGACACCCGAAACTCCAACCGCACCCGCCCTCCTTTTTTCTTGGCATCTTCCAAGAGAAAAGGGGGGTTCATGGTGGGTGCACCGGCCTATATACATACATATATATATATATATATATATGATGTTGCAGTAATGGTGTTCTAGAACAACGCGCGCCCGCGATATTGCGAGTTTGTTTCATTGTTTGGGGTCAAAACAAACAATTGGCAATAACCCCTCGCCCCCCAAGAAAAAAACGAAGTGCAGGCGCGCACGTCGTCGCGCGCGCATGCCTGAATCAGGCAAAAACCGCACAAACAAAACTGAGCGCGCACGGCTTCGATCCTTTGAAGAAACGATCGGCTCTTCAACGTTGCCATCAAAATTTTCCAAACGGGCCACGCGGGCCGTTCGCGCGCGTCGGCCGCGCGCGCATGTCGAACTCCGTCCAAAACATTAACACATACGCGAAGACATCGTCATCGTTATCGGCGGGCGTGATCAATATCGGCGCCGTCAACCTCATCGCTACTCTCATCATCGTGTCTATACCTGTCGGCGTCGCCCTGATACCGAGCCCGCCCAAGCCACCGACTCGCACTGAAGTGCCCGCGGGCAAGTGCCCAGCGGTCACCGCCACCACGGCCGCGTCGGTCGCGCCGCACTAGTTGGTCGCTGCGTGCGCGAGCATGCGCGGGCTAGCGCGGCCGCAGGGATGCACCAGTCAACGCCAAGCACTCACCGCAATCGTTGTCGCATGAGTTTTGTGAACCAACTTGCGTGTGGGTGGGTGGGATGTTTGCGCGGACAGTGGACTTGACAACTTCATGTTCGGCAGGGTGAATTGCACCGCGTAGATTGCAGCACATGGAACACAGCATTGATAACATAACATCGCTTGCACCACATGAAAGGCAGAACCGAGGTAGGACAACATACATTGCGCTGCGTAGACCGCACCACATATACTGCACAACCTGGATCCCATCACATCGATCGCACCACATTTGATTCCCAGCTCTTGTGTGTATAGATACACATAATGCCCCACTCTGGATTGCACCCGGTCGGTTGTGCCACATAGATTGCACACAGCATGGATCGCACCACACACGTTGCACAACATAGCTCGCCCCACATCAACTGCACCACAACTATTGCGCACTACAGTCTGCGCAAAATCCGCCGACCCTGTCGGCGTGTGGAAGACGCATCCTGGTGTCGTCGTCTTGCGTGGATCACCGTCGTTGTCGTCGTCGTCATCGTCGTCGCCCGAAATAAAAAAAATCGAACCCGAAACATGAGGAAATCGTAGTCGTGGTGAAGCCCCTCCCTACCCTCCCCACTAAGTAAGAGGGGGGGGGGGAGGGGTGGACGGGGGGGGGATAGAGGGGGGCGGGAAGCAGATACGCATCCCCCCGGGCGACCCTCTCCCTCCCTGTCCCCCTCCCCCTCCCCATCTCCTCCTCCTCCTCCTCCTCTTCCTTCTGCTCCTCCTGCTCCTCCTCCTCCTCCCCCTCCTCCTCCTCCTCCTCCTCCCCCCCTCCTCCTCCTCCTCCTCCTCCTCCTCCTCCTCCTCCTCCTGCTCCTGCTCCTCCTCCTCCTCCTCCTCCTCCTCCTGCTCCTCCTCCTCCTCCTGATCCTCCTCCTCCCTCCTCCTCCTCCTCCTCCTCCCCCATCCTCGCCTTTCTCTCTCCTCCTCCTCCTCCTCCCTCCTCCTCCTCCTCCTCCTCCTCACCCCCTCCTCCTCCCTTTCCTCCTCCTCCTCCTCCTTCTTCTCCTCCTCCTCCTCCGCCTCCTCCTCCGCCACGTCTTCATTTACTTCCGACGTCTTATCATGCATCCCGTCACCCTCGAGGACCGAGGTATCCAGGGTCGGCGGCACTGGTCGTAAGGCCTTAGCAACAGATTGCACAATTTAGAATGCACGCTATAGAGGGCATCGAATACATCTCCACACAGTTCGCTCCACTTATATTGCCCCACGTGCATGGCACAATCTAGAAGGCCTAACATATTTTTGCACAGCATAGAATGCACCACGCAAGGTGCACCGCACATACTGCTCCACATAGGATTGCCAAACAGAAGTTACTAGAAACACATTACTTGAGGCCCACGCTGGCCAACGATGCTAACACTTCCTCTCCTGAAACTTCGCGTAGCGCGCTTGCGTTCCCAGACCCCTGACGCCATGAGTTTCTCACCTTGTAGACTCTCAGAGGTCGCGACCCATCCCTGGGGCCGGTTGTTCATCTTGTGTCATTGTTTGACTGCCCCGGGGCTTGGCGAGGGCTCTACAGAGGTCGGAAACAGCGGAAAACCTTGCGTCATGAACTTTGTCACGCCACGAGGGGGTCTGGGTGCAACCCGCTCGTGACTGCACATCGCTGTATGAGGAGAGACGGGTCCGAAAAGCCTTAAGGCATCCTCTTCCTGCTCCTCCATATGCTCAGCATGTCTATCCTAATCCTAATCCCCATCCTCATCCTGATCCTCACCCTCGTCCTCATCATCTTCACTCTCCTCGTCCTCATCCTGATCCTCCTGACACTCACCCTACTTCTCCTTCTCCTTCTCCTTCTTCTGCTCCTGCTCCTGCTCCTGCTCCTCCTCCTGCTCCTGCTCCTGCTCCTGCTCCTGCTCCTACTCCTGCTCCTCCTCCTCCTCCTCCTCCTCCTCCTCCTCCTCCTCCTCACACTCACACTCTCACGCTCACACTCACCCTCCTCCTCCTCCTCCTGATCCTCCTCCTCCTCCTCCTGCTCCTCCTTCTTCTCCTCCTGCACTTCCTCCTCACACTCGCACTCATCCCCACCATCCTTTTCCCCCTCCCCCTCCTCCTCCTTCTCCTCCTCCCTTCCCGTCCTCCCCCCTCCTCCTCCTCCTCCTCCTCCTCCTCCTCCTCTGCCGCATCCTCCTCAGCCTCCCCCTCCTCCTCCGCGCCGTGCCCCCGAAGATCTGAGCGCGGCGCGGGAGTTCGTGCCGCCAACGTCCGCGGCCAGCACCAGGCCCGAGCCCCCCGCATCCGCGAGTCCTGCGGCGCGGGCTCGGCCCTCCGCGGCCGGCCGCCCGGCCGCAAAACGTCAAACGCCCGAGGACCGCTTTTCCTTCCTGGCGAGAATTGCGCGGAATCTCCGCGGCCCACGGCGACGACGACAAGGACGACGACGATGAGGAGGAGGAGGAGGGAGCGGAGGAGGAGGAGGAGGAGGAGGAGGAGGAGGAGGAGGATGGCGATGGCGACGACGACGACGACGACGGCGACGTGACGACGACGACGACGACGACGACGACGACGACGACGACGACAAAGACGACAAAGACGGCGGCGGCGACGACGACGACGACAACGACACGGGCCCTCGTTCACGGTCAAGAGGCTCGGGTCGGTCTGGAGTTGTTGTTGATTCTTCGTGGGCTGTTGTTCACGTTCTGAGCTGACAATGGGAAGCACAGAGACATACTAATATGATATGTCCTCCTTGGAGGCGCGCGTCCGACCCGAACACATAGTATACCCACATTGTAGTATATCGTTTCCCGAGCGGTGAGGCCAGAAAGCGCCCGCCAGGACGCATGTACTATTAAGATTTCTCGGTGCGTGCGTCGCCCCTGGGGGGCGACGCACACATAGTATTCGTATGCTGGGGTGACGCCGAGAAAATGTGGGAGCCCAAACAAAAACATTCAAAACCGATGGAAACCAATAAATTGTACGCTCTGGGGCCCCCTGAAGTCTGGGAGCCCTCTTGGAGCTTCTGGGGGGCGGCCTGGGCCGTCTCGAAGCCTTCGTGGTGCGCCTTGGGACCGTGGTGGACCATCTGCATGTGACCACGTGCGTCTGGGCCTGATTTTCTGGCGACTCGGGTACGCACCCTGAGATCCTTCAGTTCAGCGATCTGGCCCTTGAGCGTCGCCCTGGAGGCGCTCAAGGGCCAGGCCAGATCACTGAGCTGAAGGATCTCAGGGGGCGTCTCGGGGGCGACTCGGCGCTTTGTTGGGCTGTTCTGAAAGTGTTTTTTGGGGGCAGCTCTGGGGCCTCTTGGGCCGTGCGGGCGCCCTTGGGGAGCCACTGAAACCGTGATGAAGCGGGCAGGCGGTGCTTCTGGGGCTGGGCTGGAGCGTCGGTAGGACCGAGGTGCATGGCGCGAAGTGCCAGCGCAGTCCTGCATTTTATATATGTGTGTGTATGCGCATACAAGCTCCCCTCTGTCGCGCAGGGTTAGCTCAGGGAGCGTTATTCCTGGGAGAAAAAGGACCCCCAACATTACCAAGCCCGCCCAGCAGAGGGAACAAAACTCCGCCGCGACGACGCCGATTTCGACTACGACTACGACTTCGAATACGATTTCGACTACAACCACGACCACGGTTACGACTACTATCACGACTAAAACCACGATTCCAACCATGATTACAAGCACTACTACAACCAAAACCACGGCTTCCCATTCCAATCCTCATGGCAAGATGTTGACGCATACTTTTGCGTGCAGGGTGGCTCGCAATGGTTTTTCCAGGGGAGACAGGAGCCCCCAACATGTTCCACCCCGCCCAACAGATAGAGGGCAACTGATATCCGCCGCGACGCCGACGACGGCGACGACGATTATGATAACGGGGACGAGGAGGAGCAGGAGGAGGAGGAGGAGCAGGAGGAGGACGAGGAGGAGGGGGGGTGAGGAGGATGAGGAGGAGGAGGATGAGGAGATGGAAAAGCAGGGAGAGGAGGAAGAGGAGGGGCGAGCGTGTTCCCCGCCGAGAAAAACAAGGGGGGTGGGGGGCGCAACAATGAAGACCTCCTGGGGCTACACCCCATGATTTGCACACATTTGATCGCACAACACAGCTTACACAACACAGATTGCACCGCATATATACTGCACAACGTGAACCGCTCAACAGATGTCGCACCAATTAAGTTGCACCACGTAGATTGCGTCGCGCGTTTTGCTCCAATCAGATTGCACCACACAGGTCGTTCCACGTACATTGCACTACAGATACTGCTAGAGACACACTGTTTGGGGTCTACGCTGGCTAACATGACATGGATACATGCGTTTTTTCTACACGTATGCATAGATTTACGTATGTCTGTCTGTCTCTGTATGTATGTATAAACAGATGTGTATATGTGTAGGCTCTTATGTATAGGCCCTAAAGCGCCTGAATCTATTCATATCCACCGCCTGCCGAAATCCCCGAAGATCCATAACCCGTGACCGGGGCCGATCGCAACAACTTCGGGCCGATCGTCGACCATTTTGGGCCGATCACAATCAGTTGCTATAGGGCCGACGAAGTTGCGATGTGTTTGGGCCGCTTTGATTTTGTTTTGATTAAGGGACGGGTCGCGAGAGCACTTCTGGAATGAGTGGGTTCCCACTGGACAAAAGCGGTTGCGATACGCCCGATCACCAACGGTTCGACACCTCGGACGTTACGACTGCAAATCACATGGACTGCACAGCATTGTACTTCAAGACTTTCAAAGTCCGAAGACCCCAAGACCTTTCATGAGACCTCAGGCGCCCACATGGCCCCACCGGCTTCTTTAGGGACCCTCAGGATGCCTTAGTATTCTTCATTGTATACTTCACAACCACTTGAGGCTCTTCGGTGGCTCCTCGGAGGCGCCTTGGGCATTCTGAAGCTCCTTAGAAGTTCAGGGGCTCTTCAGAAGCATCTCGTAGGGTCTCCAGAGGCTGCTCAGAAGCTCGACAGAAGCTCTATACCGCCGTCTCCTCAGAAGCCTCACAAACGCCATTCAAATCCTTCTCAGCCCCAGTGGATCCCCGGAAGCTTATCGAGGCCCCCTCAGACGCTCCCCGGGGGATCTTCAGAAGTTCTTCAGCCGGTTCAGAAGCTTAGGGGCTCCTCAGAAGCTCAGAAGCTCAAAACCTCCTCAGCAACCCCCGAACGGCACCGCAATCCGCCTCCTCTACCTCCTCCACCTCCACGACCCCGACCCCGACGACGACGACCCCGACGCCGACGTCGACGACAAAGAACGCACGAGGAAGGACAACGACGACGGCGCCGACGACGACGACC
>CAUYUJ010007224.1:732500-800000 GCA_963575745.1 Prorocentrum cordatum | reverse complement strand
CCGTAGATGCTGTTCCCACGTGCGTTTCAGAAGGCAGGGCGACCTGCCTCCCGCCGAATCACTTGCCTAGAGGCCTCCTAGATGGGGTCCAAGTAGATGGGGTCGGAGGATCTCGCCGCATCGCCGATGCATCGGCGATGCACCTGCGATGCACTGGCGACGTCGGCGATGCATCGGCGACGCCGGCGTGGATAAAAACGGGCGCCGCAACGAGTCGCATCGCCGATGCGGCGCGATCCTCCGACCCCATCTACCCCGACCCCATCTAGGAGGCTCAGTTCACACCCATGCGCGGCTGCGTGCGACAAGGCCTCACATAGAAGCCAGAAGGATCGGCATGGCTGGTGCCACCGGCCTCCTGCCGGCGGGCCGGCCCCCGTCTTTTGTTTACTGCCAGCGCCTCCCGCGGAGGCAACCTGTCGATCCCTCGAGGGCGTGGCTCTTTCTGGAGCGCCCTGTGGACAGTCAACCCGTACAGTAAGGTTGCGCGGTAAGGATTAGGATGGCCGTATCGACGTTTTTCGAACGAGGCTGACGAGCGAAAGTCGCTAAGGACGGGCCGAAGGGGCAAGGATGCAAGGGTAACCTTGGGAAGGTTGCCCATCCTTACTAAGCGGATTGACTGCACATGTGCACACACACACACATAGACGTACAAGACTGCACTGGCTCTTCGCGCCATGCCCCGTGGTCCCTGAAATTGGCTTGCGGGTAGGATGTGAACATGTGCAAGTGCGCAGGAACCGCGATTTCTGATTGTTGCCACTTCCGTCATCGTCGTTGTACTGATGTTGTGCCTTCTCTTCCCGCATCTGTCCTGTTTCTCGTTCTCGCCCTACCCTGCGAAACCTTCTCCGTCCTCCTCACATTATGTTGGGCGAAAGCTCATCCTGCGAGAACCTCTCTTGGAGGTCTCACGAACATGTCTTCAAGGTCTCTTGAAATGCTCAGGGAGTCTCTATGGGTGCCTTTGGGGGGCCTCTGGGGCCTTCCTCAGACCACCTTGCTGCGAACCACGGTATCCATCAACGACCGGGTCGCGATTCTGAATGCTTCGGGGGTCGCAATGGAGCTACCTTGAGACGTCATGGGGTTGCCTTCGGGACATATTTGGGCCCTGTTGGACCGTCTTGGGGCTCGCTTCGACTGTCCGCAAAAACCCAAATCATTGATTTTACTGAGGTCTTTGCCACATGTTGGCCTCCTTGAGGATGGGGGGGGAAGCGATTTCAGGAGCTTCCCTCCTTTGGAGGATCTCCTTTAAAATGGCCCCAGGATAGCCCCCGAGGACCCCAAGAGTGCCTCAAGAGATGCCCAGGAGGCCCCACAAGGGCCCTAAGAGGCCCACAATATGCCCCCAAGAGGCTCCCAAGAGACCCCCAAGAGGCACTCAAGAGGCCGCGAGAAGCCCTCCCCAAAACGCCCCAAGAGGCCACGGCGAGATGGCCAAACTCATTTACTCAGAGTTACTAAGGTTTTGGCCACATGTTGGCCTTCTCGGGGAACCCTAAGTGAGGAGACCCCCTCCTTGTGATCGATCTCCTCCAAGATGGTCCCAACATGGCCCTCGAAGCTCCCAAGGGTGCCCCACGACGGCGCCAAGAGGTGCCCAGGAGGCCCCAAGAGGCCCTGGGTGCCTGCGGGCCGCAAGTTGCGTGGCGAATTCATCGGCAGTCGGCGGAGCATTGCGAGTCCGCCCCGTTGACAAAACCGACAAGTTCGACGCGACGTTGTGCATTTGAGGTGCCCGACGCATGCATACTCGTAAAAGAAAGCTGAAAAGGTGCCCGTCGCGATTAAAACAACAAATCGTGGAATCAACACGTAGCACCCGGCGCGCGTGGATAAGAGCGGGGGTGCGTCGGCGCAGAACGCTTCCGCCCAGGACCCCCCCGCCCAGGAAACAACGTCGAGCAGAAACGGGCCCACAACGGCCACGCACGCCCAGGGATTCAGTGAGACCGCTCGGGCACCCTCAATCTGATGAAAAAGGCCCTTCGCCAATCCATCTGCTTTGATACGTGCGGTCATGTTCCTGGCCCCTGCATTCTCCTCGTCGTCCGTATGCCCCCTCCGTTCTCATCATGCCCGTCCGTTTCCCGCCCCCCCTCCGACCCCCGCTCTCCCTCCGCCCCCCCCCCTCCACGCCCCCCCCCCGTCCCGTCGCCGCCCCCCCTGCTTCCCCTCGCCTCCCGCAAGAAGTCCACTACCTCCTCCGCCCTCTCGCCTCCCCCCTGGCCCTCCCGCCTGCAGCCTCCCGCTCGCTCCCCTCCCCCCCCCTGACTCCCCCTTGCCCGCTGCGAAAGCCCCCCCCCCCTCCCCCCCTCTTCCCGCCCCCTCTCGCCTCACGCCCACCCTGCCCCCCTCTCCGCCCGCCCGCCCCTGGACCCGCGCGTGCGAGCGCGCCCGAGCTGCCTGGGCACCGCCCCAGCGTCCGCGCGGTCCTCCTTCACAAGCTCGCCGCTGCCTTCGCGGGGGCCGGCCCGTGCCAGTCCTCCTGTTCCTCCTCCTCCTCCTCCTCCTCCTGCTCCTGCTCCTCCCTCCTCCTCCTGCTCCTCCTCCTCTCCTGCTCCTGCTCCTCCTCCTCCTCCTCCTGCTCCTCCTCTTCCTCCTCTTGCTCCTCCTCGTCGTCGTCGTCCTCCTCCTCCCGTGCCTCCCGTGCCTCCCGTGCCTCCCGTTCTCCTTCTCCTCCTCCTCCTCCTCCTCCTCCTCCTCCTCCTCCTCCAGCTCTCCCTCCTCCTCCTCCTCCTCCTCCTCCTCCTCCTCCACCTCCCCTTCCCCCTCCCCCTCCTCCTCCTCCTCCTCCTCCTCCTCCTCCTCCTCCACCTCCATTCCTTGTCCATATAAATAACCCATTCCTTTCGCACCCCGAGGCAAGTTTTTGGGGCGGGTCGGGCGTTTCGCCTGAGACGCCGTCACTATTTAAGATCCTGAAGCTTAAAAATAGCAGCAGCTTCACAGATGGAGGGCGGGTGGTTTTCAAAATGTGGCTGTCGCCATAGCGCCGCGCACATTCGCTCTAAACATTTGCAAAAGTTTCACGGATTCAGGGCGGGTGGTTTTCAAAATGTGGCTCTCGCCTTAGCGCCGCGCGCATCCGCTTTAACAAATTGAAAAGCTTCACGGATTGAGGGCGAGTCGTGTTTAAAATGTGGCTCTGGCCCCAGCGCCGCGCACATTCGTTTTAAACAATTGCAAGAGGTTCACGGATTGAGGGCGATTCGTTTCCAAAATATGGCTCTCGCCTAAGCGCCGCGCACATTCGTTCTAAACACTTGCAAACATTTTCACGGATTTCCATGCTCCACGTACCAGAAAGGGTGTTTTGAACGGATTCCGGATTATGAGGGCGCAACAGTTACGTTGATTCGCGGTGTTGAAGTCCCAGGAATCCTTGGCACGATTCAGGGTCGTCAAGACGCAACAGTCAGGTTGATCCGTGGCGTTGAAATCCTGAGAACAATGTTTTGGCATGCTTCCGGGCCTTCAAACGGTTGTCTTTCAACGAGGCAGTTCCCCCAGTGGAAATGAAGCGTTGTAGGGGCCTATGAAGAGGGAGCTTGGAGAGAAGGCTTGTTCCAACATCGCTGATGACTCTTGACCTGAATATCAAGCAAGGCGAGTTACCTGGGACGAGTGGATCAGTTACAGCCGCCACCCTTGGAAGGCATGTCGCACGGGATGCTCGGGGCTCACGCTCTGAGGGCGCCGCGCGGGGTGCCAAGGATCTCGGGGGCGGATCGTGGGCTCCGCGAAGGACACGCTCGCCAGCAGTGCTCCACTCGCCTCCGCAAAACGCGAGTGGAGAGGAGGTGGGCCCCAGGGCCGCGACCTCCAGAGCGCGAGTCGCCGTAGTCGACGATCATGCAGCCCCACCGTCGAGCGGGACGCCGCCGACGCAGGACATGGACACGCACACAGATCATCGACGCCAGGAGCGACCATGCGACCTACACAAACACGAACACAACGAACAACGGAAGACCGACATGGCAGAGAGTGCAGAAGACCGACGGAGACGCTGGACGCAGCGCCTCCTCGCCGCAGCCAGCGGCAAAGGAGAAGACCACGGCAGACACAACACCAGCAAGATCACTACAACGACGAGCACCAGCTGCCGCGTGGACGAGGGCCAACAGTGCACGTCGGCCAGCAGCAAAACTGTGACCAGCACGACGAGCAGCAGCACCACAATACCAAGCACGGCGAGACCACTGGATTGGGTCCAGATGCTGCCGCCACCCTTGGAAGGCATGTCGTGCGGGGTGCTCGGGGCTCACGCCCCGAGGGCGCCGCGCGGGGTGCCAAAGATCTCGGGGGCGGATCGTGGGCTCCGCGAAGGACACGCTCGCCAGCAGTTCTCCACTCGCCTCCGCCTGACGCGAGTGGAGAGGAGGTGGGCCAGGGCCGCGACCTCCGCAGTGCAAGCCGCCGCGGGGAGGGCGGCACGCGCGGCGGTGCCGCTGCTGCGCAACTCGCATCGTGCGAGATGCGAAATCGCTAAAGTCTCCTCCTGCTCCTCATCACCACCACCACCATCACGAGCACTATCACTGGCACTAAAACCACCATCATCATCACCATCACCATCACCACAACCACCATCACCATCATCACCACCATCACCATCATCACAATCATCATCATCATCACCATCATCATCAGCAGTATCATCACCATCAGCAGCATCAACAACATCATCATCACCACCACCATCATCGTTGTCATCATCAGCATCATCAACATCATCATCATGAACACCATCATCATCACCATCATCAGTATCATCATCAACGTCATCAACATCATAAGCATACACATTATCGTCGTCATACACAGCATCAGCATGACCATCATCAGCATGATTATGCTGATGCTTATGGTGATCATCACCATCGTCAGCATCAGTATCATCATCACCATCATCTGCATCTGCATCTTCATCGGCATAAATTACCTCATCCACAACTCCAGTCTCACCCTGATCCTCATCCTCATCATCACCACCATCCTCATCATAATCATCACCATCACCATCACCATCATCACAAACATCATTATCAGCAACAACACCATCGTACTCATCATCATCACCATCATCATCACCATCAGCAGCACCACCAACACCAACTCGTATTCTTATAACATAAAGCGCCGATGTGTTACGACAGCAATGTCTAAGCCAACAAGGCTCTAAGAACACTTCGTGCAAACCACATAGTTGTTAGAACATTATTTGGTGGGCCTGTGAGGTAGGCGTTTACAGATTCTGGGTTTCGACAGTAGGCCGAAAGATGGGGGAGTGGGTGGGGTCTGGGTCTGGGCTGGTGCTTAGGCGATCTGTTTCTACCAGTCTCGCAAGCCGACTGCGGGGAGAGGGGGCCCTGACCAGGCGCAAAACGCAGCCGAGATCTGGTCTATGGCCTACGGACGGGGAGGTGGAGAGAGGGTGGAGGGGCCAGGGGCCCGCG
Source organism: Prorocentrum cordatum (assembly GCA_963575745.1). Classification (NCBI taxonomy): domain Eukaryota; class Dinophyceae; order Prorocentrales; family Prorocentraceae; genus Prorocentrum; species Prorocentrum cordatum. The sequence continues at coordinate 794,529 of CAUYUJ010007224.1, read as the reverse complement.
CCGATCGGCGAAACAATGAATACAAGAAACGGCGACACTCCACAGCGGCTTGTTAGAACATTATTTGGCGGGCCTACAGCTGGACCCAGGACAGAAAAACATGAGACCCTCCGTTGGCCAAGCTGAGGAACAGTCGAGGGTCCCCCCCCAGGATGCACAAGAGCATCCCATGAGCACGAAGAACATCGGTGCACCTTCCCCGAACTGACCTCGATCTCATACCTCGGCCCAGCCGCATCCCCGTCCCAACAAATTTTCGGGACAGAACTCGGGCCTCCGGCGGCCGTTCGGGGCGATCTGGGCACCCCCGGAACGCTCTCGGCTCGGCGAGGTGCAGCTGCTGGAGAGCACCCCGAGGCTGGAATCCTGTCGAGATCCTGCGAGAACCTCCGAAAACCTTGAACCTCGACCCCCCCCCTCGAAACTCGGGCACCCTCCCCGAACGGACCTCGATCTCACGCCTCGGCCCGGCCGTATCCGCAAGCCAAGACGCCTCGCCGCTGCCTGGGACGCCCCCGGCGCCGCTCCTCGGGCCCCCGCCGCCTCGCCCTCGAGGCCGCAGGCGCCGCCGTCGCCCGCCGAAAGAGGGCGCGGGGAGCGCTGCGGAGACGGGCCCCCGCCCCTCAGGAACGAGCGGGGCACGGGGGGGGGGGAGAGGGGTCCTCGTCGACGCTCCCCACCGCCGCCGCCCGCCGCCGCAGGCGCCGGCGCCGGCCCAGAAAAGGAAGCCGTCGTCCCCGCCGCCGCCGCCAGCAGCCGACGACGCAGGCGCAGGCCCGAGGAGAGGGAGAGAGGAAACGTAGGGGAGGAGGAGGAGGAGGGGAGGGGGGGGGGTCCGGTTCCAACCCCCCCCCCTCCAAGCGACCACAGAACGCGCTCTTTCAAATTACGAGACCCGGCCTGAAATTTGACGCGAACTCCCGCGGCAAGCATCCCACAGGAACTGGCCGTCAAGATCCAGGACGCGCTTGTTAAAAAGCGTTGGCCACCCCGAGTTGCGGCGTACTCCAATCTTCTTGCAATCGCTCGGACATCCGTTCCCCGTGCATGTTTCGGCTTCGTGCGCTTATTGTTCGTAAGATGATCCAAGATGCGCCTCGATGGTCCTCGCCAAGAGAAGCTCGAGCGTCCGTGCGATGCCAAGCCTCACGTTTCCCCGAGCGCGGCTGATCCCCCCCAGCTGGCGCGCGGGAGGGCGGTGCCCTGCGGCGCGTCGGACGACTTCCTGATCGACCCGCTGGAGCCCATCGCGGTGGGCGGGCGGCCGGGGGCGGTGTTGATGGGCCAATTCTCCACCATCACTGCCACAGGCAGGAGAGAGGAGGATGAGGCAGAGGAGGAAGAGGAGGAGGAGGAAGAGGAGGAAGAGGATGAGGCGAAGGAAACAAGAAGGATGAGGAGGAGTAGGAGGAGAAAGAGAAGGAGAACGAAGAGGATGAGAAGGAGGAGGACGAAGAGGAGGAGGCGAAGGAAACGGGAAGGATGAGGAGGAGGAGGAGGAGAAGGAGAAGGAGGTGAAAGAGGATGAGGAAGAGGAGGAGGAGGAGGAGGAGGAGGAGGAGGAGGAGGAGGAGGAGCCTCCCTTCTCCCCCGTCCTGCTGATGGTAATGATGGTGGGAATCGGCCCATCAAGCGTGGGGGGGCGCACAGAACGCTCTGCCTCGGTCGGCCGGGGCGCGGCGCGCGCTGGCTTCGCGACGCGCGCGCGGAGGCTCGAGGAGCGGGGCCGCCTCAGCAGCGCCTGCTACGGCGGCTGCTCCACCTCTCGCCCTGGCCGCCATCCTCCTCATCCTCCTCCTTCTCCTCCAGCTCCAGCTCCTCCTCCTCCTCCTCCTCCTCCTCCTCCTCCTGCTCCTCCTCCGTTTCCGCCTCCTGCTCCTCCTGCTCCTGCTCCTGCTCCTGCTCCTGCTCCTCCTCCTCCTCCTCCTCCTCCTCCTCCTCCTCCTCTTCCTCCTCCTCCTCCTCCTCTTGCTCCTCATCCTCAACCTCCTCCTCCTCCTCCTCCTCCTCCTTTCTCCTCCTCCTCCTCAACCTCCTCCTTCTCAACCTCCTCCTCCTCCTCCTCCTCCTCCTCCTTCTCCTCCTCCTCCTCCTCCTCCTCTTCCTCCTCCCCCTGTCGACTCTCCGCCCCCGCGCCCGGCGGGGCGGCTGCGGAGGATCCGCCCCCGCGCCCGCGCGGGGCCCAACGCGGAGGAGACGGCAGGCGCGTATGCGGGGCCCCCAGGACGCCACGGGGTGGCCAGCTCCGAAGGGGGGGTGGGGGAGTCCACCAGAGGAGGGGAAGGATGGAAGGAGCGGAGGGGCCGCTCAAAGGTTCTCGTAGCGGTAGCGAATGACGTACTACCTCGTCTGTAGCGGCGTGCGTGGCGTACCTTGTCGGCAACGCCGTAGAAGGAGCAGCGTGACAACATCCGGGCTGAAAAAAATGCCTACCCGGAAAGGTCCGCGTTGTAAATCAGGGCCCGTGGTCTCCACGGTCACGCGTCGCAGTCTCGTGCGGATCGTGCCGCATAGAGAGGAGGCCGCGCCTTTCGCGCGGGGGGAGGGGGAGCGGGAGAAAGAGAGGGAAAGGGGAGGAGGACCCCCTCCTCTTCCTTCTCCTACTCATCATATGTCTTCCCGTCCTCTCCCTGCCCCCACCCGCCCAGTCTCCATCCTCCGCGCCCCGCCCCCCTCTTGCCGCTGCTCACCCTCCCTCTCCTCCTCCTTTTCCTCCACCCCCTCACGCCTGCTCCTCCTCCTCCTCGTCCTCCTCCTCCTCCTCCTACTCCTCTTCTTCTTCTTCCTCCTCCTCCTCCTCCTCCTGCCCCTCCTCCTCCTCCCCCTCCCCCTCCTCCTCCTCCTCCTCCTCCTCCTCCTCCTCCTCCTCCTCCTCCTCCTCCTCCTCCTCCTCCTCCTCCTCCTCCTCCAGGTGGCTCCCGAGCGGGGCCCCGCGCAGCCGTTTCGCCCACGGCCGCGGACGGGCCCGCGACAATGGGGGCCCCCAGCGCAGAAGGCGCGACTCTCTGCGTCGACGCGTGACGATGATGTGGCCGGCCGCGCCGTGGTGTGGGCCCCTCAGGGGAGAGCGGCCCCCAGCGACTACGGCCAGCCGCACCAGACGACGCGCTGAACGCAGGTTACGCCTAGCCACCTGCCGCCAGGCGGCTCTGGACTGGGAGGCCCAGCTCCATCCGGCATGGCAGCCATGGTGGGGTCTCCGGTGGTCGGCGGCCTATGCGGAAGAGCAGTGGCAGCCCGACATGTTCAGCTGCAGCGCTGGAGCCATTGCGTGCGAGAAGGATGAGGCGAAGCAGGAGCCAGACACCTCCAATCACGACCCCGAGAGCAGCGTGAGCGAGCAGCGGGATGCCGTGATGCGCGAGAAGGGACGCGAGGCGTGCGTGCGAGAAGGGCGAGCAGCGGCTGCAACTGTAGATGAGGCGAAGCTGGAGCCCACCATCGCTAGACATTCCCCGTCGCTCCTCGTCGCCACGGCTGGATCTGCGAACACCGTTTGCGAGAAAGCTGGCGAGGCGAAGATAGTACCCAACGTGACCAGCTTTAGCTCAGATATCGGGGCATGTGTGAAACGGCGAGAGGCGTGCGTGCGAGAAGGGCGAACAGCGGCTGCTCCTGTAGCGGAGACGAAGCTGGAGCCCAACATCGCTAGACATACCCCGTCGCTCTTCGTCGCCACGGCTGGATCTGACAAACCACATTGCGAGAAAGCTGGAGAGGCGAAGATAGAGCCCAACGTGAACAGCTACAGTGCTGGGATCAGGGCATGCGAGGAGGGAAAGGAGAAGCTGGAACCCGACGGCTGCGGCATCGAGGAGTGGCGGTTGCAGCTGGAGATCAAGAGGATCCGTGAGGCCAAGGCGGCGCAGGCGGCTGCGCGTGCAGCACAGGAGTCGGCGGCGGCCGCTGTCGCAGCTCACGGTCGTGGTGGATCTTTCCCTGCTGGACGATTTGGTGCCTTCCCGAGAGAATGTACAACGGAGGAACTCTGCCGCAATATGGTCGGCTTCCCGAGCTCAGGGGAGACGCCGACGCAGCCAGAGATCAACGTGGGCGAGCTGTTCCGAGACTTCGCCGCGACCACGGCGGAGACGGCCAGTTCCGCCCCGCCTGCACCCACTGCGGAGGAGCATGTTGGCGCGGATTGCAAGCAGATGGGAAGTTCGTGATTTCGAGCTTCTGGCATCCTTCCAGTTCGCTGTCGGGGGCGGGTTCCTTCGACTACGTGTCTGGAGGCGTGGCATGGAGTGCATCGGCCTCGTGGGGTACTTCTTCCTCTGAGTTGCTCGGGCCTCCGAAATTATTTCATGACTTCGTCAGTGGTCTCGTCTCGTCTCGCCTCGCCTCCTCCTCCTCCTCCTCCTCCTCCTCCTTCTCCTCCTACTCGCGCTCCCCCCCTCCACCCCCTCGTCCCCGCTGTGTCGCCTCCTCCTCCTCCTCCTCCTCCTCCTCCTCCTCCAGTTCCTCCTCCTCCTTCTTCTCCTCCTCCTCCTCGTGCTCCTCCTCCTCATCCTCCTCCTCCTCTTCCTCCTCCTTCTCCTCCAGCTCCTCCTCCTCCTCCTCCTCCTCCTCCTCCTCCTCCACTCCTCCTGCTGCTCCCCCTCCTCCTCCTCCTCCTCCTTCTCCTCCTCCTCCTCCTTCTCCTCCCTCCTCTTCCACCGTTACCATATTATGGTGTCATAGATTATCTTCCCTTCTCTTCTTTTTCCGCTTACCTGACATGATGTTCTCTTCCCCTATGGCATGCTATATTATATTCTCTCCTATCCTCTCTTCTCCTCTCCTCTCCTCTCCTCGCCTCGCCTCTCCTCGGCTCCTCATCCTCCTGCTCCTGCTCCTCCTCCTCCTCCTCCTGCTCCTCCTCCTCCCCCTCCCCCATCCCCGTCCCCCTCCTCCTCCACCTCCTCCTCCTCCAGTTCCTCCTCCTCCTCCTCCAGTTCCTCATCCTCCTCCTGCTCCTGCTCCTGTTCCTGTTCCTGTTCCTGTTGTTCCTCCTCCTCCTCCTGCCCCTCCTGCCCCTCCTCCTCCTCCTCCTCCTCCTCCTCCTCCTCTTCCTCCTTCTCCTCCTACTCCTCTTCCTCTTCCTCTTCTCCTCCTGCTGTTCCTCCTGATCCTTCTTCTCCTCCTCCTCCTCCTCGTTCTCCTCGCCCTCTCCCTATCCTCCACGATTCCTTTCCCATTTCTGTTTCCCCCCAGCCTTCCTGTCCTCCTCCACCTCCTCCTCCTCCGCCTCTTCGTCCTCCTCCTCCTCCAGTTCCTCCTCCTCCTCCTCCTCCTCCTCCTCTTCCTCCTGCTCCTCCTCATCCTCCCCCTCCCCCTCCTCCTCCTCCTCTTCCTCCTCCTCCTCCTCCTCCACCTCCTTTCCTCCTCCGTCCTCCTCCTTCCTCCCTCCTCCTCCTCATCCTCTTCTTCCTCCTCCTCCTCCTCCTCCTCCGTATCCTCTCTTTCCCATCGGGTTCTTTTACGTCCTCCGCCTCCGCCTCCTCCTCCTCTTTTCCTCCTCCTCCTCCTCTTCCTCCTCCTTCTCCTCCAGCTCCTCCTCCTCCTCCTCCTCCTCCTCCTCCTCCTCCTACCCGTCCTCCTCCTCAATCCCTCCCTCCCTCCCTTCCGTCGTCAACCCACCGCTGCGCTCCAACGCCCTCCTCACCAGCGCCCTCCTCCCTCTTCTGTACCCCCTCCCCTCCCGTGCCCGTTCTCGCGGCGTCTACGCCTCGCCGCGCGTCGCGGCGGTCTCTTGCGCAGTCCGCGGCGGACGCAGAGGCGCTCCGCAACCGGGAGGATGCGGAGGACAGGGAGGGCGGAAACCGGAGGGGGTGGAGGGGGATGAGGACGACGATGAGGAGGAGGAGGAGGAGGAGGAGGAGGAGGAGGAAGAGGAATGGGAGGAGGAGGAGGAGGAGGAGGAGGAGGAGGAGGAGGGCGAGGGGGAGGAGGTGGGCGAAAGGGACGAGACGGAGGACAAATAATACGATGATGGTGATATGCTGATGATGACGATGATGATGATGAGGAGGAGGATGAGGAGGGGGACAGGGAGGGCGGGGGGAACAGGAGCGGGGGAGGGATACAGGAGGATAGGGAGAGGACGAGGAGGAGAAGGAGAAGAAGGATGAGGAGGCGGAGGATCAGGAGGAGGAGGAGGAGGAGGAGGAGGAGGAGGAGGAGGAGGAGGAGGAGGAGGAGGAGGAGGAGGAGGAGAGGAGGAGCGGGAGGAGGAGTAGGAGAAAGAAGAGCAGCAGGAGGAGGACGGGGGAGGGGGGAAGTGGGGGAGAGGGAAAGAGAGAGTTCGGACGGGGAGGGGGACGAGGGTTGGGACCCGATGATCAAGTGCTTCCCGCAGAATGCAGGGGCGGCGCAGAAATTGCGGGGGAGAATTGGCAAGGAAGGGAAGGATGAGGAGGGGGAGGAGGAGGAGGAAGAGGAGGAAGCAATGGGAGGCACTGCGGGAAGGTAAACAGGGGAATAGGGATCGGGAGGAGTAGTACTAGAGGTTGGGGGAGGCGGGGCAACACGACGAGGAATGATAGTGGAGGAGATGGGAAGAGCGGTGGAACGGGGAGGGGGGTGCGGAGGAGGAGGATGATGAGGAGGTGGGGGAGGAGGAGGAGGAGGAGGAGGAGGAGGACGAGGAGGAGGAGGAGGAAGAGGAGGGGGAGAGCGCACTCAGTTCCCACAGTCTGTCTTCCCGCCCCTGCTGCCGCGCCTTGCTTAAGTTCAACTCAGACTGGCTCCCCTCGTAGTAGCCGTCGGGCAGAAGCAGAGGCAGCAGCGATCGAACGACCGCGAGTCCGAATTACGCAAGACGCACGCGCACGATCGGGAAAACCACTGACATGGAGCTGATTGAACGCATTCAAAGTTAAATCGGGTGCAATGATGATCTGTAAAAACAACCCGGCGAGAGAGGGAAGGGGGGGCCCCACGAATTCAAGAGCTAACCTCACCCGTGGCCCAATTCGGAGGGAGGAGGGGGAGGAGGGCCATCACTTCAGGTTGAAAGGCTGGACAACGGAGGTAATGCTGGAGAGTATCCCCGCCCATGGCCGCACATCCAAATCGACAGTTCTGGGTCCCCGATCTATATCGACACGTGGTGTTCCAGCAGTTCCAGATGGTCTCGAGGGCGGAGGTGAGGATGAACGGAGGAAGATCCTGCCCAACAAGCCCCATGCGCATAAGCTGACGATCGACGACCTGCTCCGAACATTCAAAATACACGTGCTTGCTACGCGTGAAGACTGGCCGGCGACAGCTAGATGGAGCAAGATGGAACTGGCATAGTCGCATTGCTTTCGCCTGCAGGCCGAGGGGCAGCGGGTCAGTCGGGATGCCAGGGATGGCAGTCAGCCCGTCCGCACGGAGCCGAGTTACTCTAAAATCGAATGCTTGTAGAGCTGCTGCCACCGATATGCTACAACCCAGTCGTCCCCCTCTAAGATCTCGGCAAGTTTTCTCTTGTTGCGGTCGAAGGCCACACACTTGCAGCACGCTCTATAGGCAGCAGGTTTACAATGCAGAGTTAACCGTCGCACGTCAATCGCGAAGCCAAACGCGGCCAGGCTCTACATCATGATGGGGGTAATCGCGTTGTTGGGGCCACATGTTGAACGTGTTATGGATTTGGCTTCGATCTTCAACATCTGAGCGGATGGAGGGAGCACCTGCGCGACGCACGTGCAATCGGGGAAGCAATATATGTTATATGCCTCTACGTTCTGACAGAAGGACCGGCCGAGCAACGCGAGGTGGAAGCTTGTAAGGGGCGGGGCTGGCCCGCGCCACGAAAGCACCCGAGATCCAACCCCAAGAGTAAGGCCCAGAAATTTCCCATGATCAGATAGCTTGAACTTCCGAAGTTCGAGGCCCAAGCGTTGAAATGCCTCCCGAACGGCGCCGGGATCCAGGCGACGAGGTATGATGCTTTGAGTCTTCGCGATGTGGATATGGAGCCCTGTGCATTTGGCCTGCTCAAGGAGTCCACGGAATACATTCGGGGGAGAGCTGAAAATGTTCACTGCGACCATGGCGAAGTCATCCGCGAACCCGTGGAGCGAGAACTCGGGGTCACACATGGAGCCAGGGAAGCTATGCAGGCACCGAAGCACAGGGTCAAAGCAGACGGCGAAGAGCGCTCCCGACAGAGGACACCCCCGTATCACCCCTCGCTCGACTTTGTAAGGATGGCCGCTGGCTCGCCGAAAGTTGACAAGAATGTTCATGTTCTGATATAGTTTCATCACTGAGCTTCGATACCAAGACGGAACACCGATCTTCTCGAGCACGTGCTCGATCCACTGCACACGCATGCTCGGGAAGGCCGCTTTTAAGGCGAAGCAGCATGCTCCGCGCTCCTGCTCGAACTCAACACCGCTGAGAATCGCAAGCGCCGAATCGACATCTATGATATGCTCGAGCCCTTGGCGGCCAGGCACAAATCCCTGCTGGGTGCCGCGACGAAGGTAGGTTGGCGCCCTGGCAAGCGGAGCAGCAAGGGCAGCGGCAATACTCTCATTGTCGGTGTTACTGAGGGTGAGAGGGCGAGTGGAGGCGGGGTCGCGGGTTTGGGCTCGGGTGGAGGGGCCCCCATCTCCTCTGGGCAGAAAAGCCGCAAGTCCTCCATTGAAAGAGTCGTGGACCTCGCCTCCAGCGATCACGTGTTGGCACAGACCGCACAGGGCAGAGGAGAACACCTGGCCTCCAGCCTTCCAAGCTCCATAGGATATGCCATCAGGCCCGGGAGCTGACTCACGGCATCGACGAATTAGATCTGCGCGCGCCCCCTCCGATGCCTCCCAAGTCGAATCGAACGAAACAGTCTGAATGTACGTGTCCAGAACCTTAAAGTGCTCGGGGTCCACGATGCGTTTTTTGCCCATCTCTCCCCAGCATGCCGCCAAGGCCTTGGCCGATTCCTCGGGCAATGCGAACGGAAGTCCGTTGGAGTTGGTAATGCTGCGAAGATAGATGCGACGATCGAACGGGGCGCATGCAGCAGCTAAATCACGAAGCCGAACGACTCTCTGATCTTTACGTTCTGGCCTAACAGATTGGCCAGCTAGTAGCACTTGCTCCTCGCGCCGTAAGGAGACATTCATCAGACTGGCAAACTCATCCTGGGAGCTCTGCTGGTCGTGCCACTGCGTGACCTCGCAAGCGAAAAACTGCCGTGGCCTCGGGGGCGCGCAGCAGGCTCGCCTAGCGGCGCGGCGATCTTTACTCCTAGCAGCCCGAGGCAGTGCGAGCATCCAAGAGATCTTTTTCTCAACGCTTCGGGGTCCACGGACCTCATGCCGATGTTTAACGCGACGAGCAGCCTCATATATAACTTCCTCACAATCCAGAATCCTCTGGGCAGGGTCGTCCGAAATACCGATGTCAATGAAAACGCTTTTAAGTTCAATTTGGGAAAACTCAGAGCGGACCGTCCATTTCGGGACATCGCCGCGGCTGGCACCAGCAGACGGAGCCGCGAGAAAGAGGCGGCAACGTGATCACATGGCAGACTGTCTTGAAATAGATTGGACACGACACCAGAGATAGGCTTGTAGTCAAGCAGGGCCATAGAGGGGGTGTATACATATAGTATGTCAGTCCTTCCCACAGAGATAGCTCGATCGCCCCTACATGATCTATGAGCGTGGCGCGGTTGATCTACTTCTGCGTATCCCCGGAACAAATCCTGGAAGTAGTGAGCGAGGTGAAGAGAGTGCATGAGTGTCGCGCCGTCCCGAGTCCGAAGCCGCCCTTCACCGGCAGCGCAAACATTGAAATCCCCTGCCAGAACAGTCTCAGCAGCAGCGGGCACAAGAGACGCGTGCGCAAGTTCCCGAAGCTGACGCTTTATCGCCGTGTGAGAGAGGGAGGGGTCGATATGGACATTGATGAGCTGGAGAAACCCGGCTGCGCCGAACATCTGAACGACCAGAACGCGCCCCCTGACAACTTCCGATACCTCGAAAACCAGAAACTGAGATACAAGCCTCTCGTGGACCGAAATAGCCATTCCACCAGCATTTTCAGACCCTATGAACCTCCCAAAAGCTTTAAACCTGGGATGGCGACGACGAGCCTCCTCCAAGTCCTCCTCGTTCCCATGGGTCTCCTGGAGCATAATAACGTCGTGGCGCTTCAAAAGCCTCCGAACGTATTTCAAATGACGGGTTTGCATCTCGTGAGACGTCCAAATACTGCCAAAGAGAGCGCGCGCATGCCACGTGGTAAGATATAGAGAACCTTCAGTGGTAAGACAGGGGGAGGACTGCACGGGGCCACGGGGTGAGGGTGACGAGTTAGCAAAGACAGGCACAGAGCTAGCAGAGACAGGGCTGGCAGGCTCAGCATTCAGAACACAGGCAGGCGGCTCCCCAAGGCAATCCTCGCGCCGAAGTATTCCAGGAGACTGAAGCTGCTGCTGTCCACGATGGTATGGCTTATGGCCTCGTTCGTGCAGTTCCTATTGGCCAGCAGGGGCTGACGACGGCTGACGACGATGCCACCGACTCGAAGAGGTCGAGCACATCTTTGACAGCCACGTGCCAGTAGCGGAAACTCTCCAATGTTCGGCTCGTGCTGGAAGCCCGTCTCGGTGGCGCCCTTGATGTAGTACAGTTCGAATACGTATTCAGGTGATGACAAGTGTACCAAGCCTTGATACCCATTCACGCCCAAGTGGAAGTTGCCCATGGGACGGCCACCTTTCTTCAGCATGTCGAGAGTTTGCTGCCGCACATGGTTGGCTGCCCGCTGGCGGGCACGTACATCAATATAGGTAAGTCACCACGCACACGGATGATGCTGGCCCGCTGATCACACGCGGGTCATGCCACGTAAGATCTACGCCGCTGCACAAGTTGGAGAAGGAGGTCGCGTTCTCCTCAGTGGAAAACTCGACGGAGTATGACTTAGCTACTCGAGCTATCTCCAGAGATGCATCATCACGTAGAAATTACGGAATCTGCGGCGAGACCACGATGTCCCAGTGATGCTGGCGCTGCTGCGCGGTCAGGGCGCGCGGGAACGTGCCGACCCAGCACCCCGTCTTGACCGCAGGTGGGCCCTGCGGGCCCTGCTGGCGCTGACCGCCAGCCGAACTCGGTGCATTGCTGCCTGCCGTAGAAGATGGAGCAGGGCGTGCCTTCAGCGAGGCCAATTCTGACTGGATGCCCTCCAGCTTGATGTCGATCGCGGCCTGGGCCGCGGCGGTGACGGCGCCCGACCGGGCAGCCTCCACCTGAACGAGCCGCGTGTGGACGGCCCTGTGGTTCGCGTCGTGCGTGGAGAGCGCGCTGCGCATGCTGTCCAACTCCTGCTGCATGTTTTGTTCCAGCTGCTTGATCGAGCTGTTGGTGTCACGCGCCTGCTCCACGATGGAGCTGAGCCATGTGGGCGCCTGAGACGGCGCACTCTCGCCACGGTCGGACTTGTGCCTGGAGTCCTGGCTGTACTCGGAGCGGCTGCGATCACGAATGACATCTCGACTGGAGCCACGACCTGAGCTCGGACTCGAACGACGCAGATGACCCCGCTGTTGCCCACGACGAGGAGGAGCGGACGGGCTCATGTCGAACCTCTCAGCCTCACGAGAAGCACGGTCATTGCGGCGACGGCCCATCGCTGGACACTGGTGCGATGCACGTAATATTGACAGCGTGCAATGCAAAATGCGATGTACAGGCAAACGAAAAACAATGAGTATGTGAGCAGTGAACGGGAACTGCTCCCGAAGGCTGCCTTGGGCGGGCTTCTGTGCCCTCCGAGCTGGCCTGGCACGTGCCACCTCGAGAAATGTGTTACTTGAGCCAGAATGGCTACGGAAGGAGGAGGACGACGACGATGAAGCGGGAAGCGGCAGTTGAGGAGGTGGGGCGGAAGTAGCCCAAAAGGAAGAGGCGCAACAGTAGGAGACAGAGGCGGGGGGGGACGACGAAGTCGCCGACAGCGGAGAGAGAAGAAGAACGACTAACGACGACGTTGATGGAAGCGTTGACGATGGCGCGAGGCGGCGACGGCGACGACGAAGAGGAGGCCGCCGACGACGCCGACGCCGCCGACGACGACGACGACGACGCGACGACGCTGCAGTTGGCAACGACGGCGCCGCCGAGGAGCTCTGCGGCGGCGTTCGGCGCGCCGGGGGGCCCGGCGCTGCCGCGCGCGAGAGCGGCGGCGGGGGGCGGCGAAGGGGCGCGGCCGCGCGGCCGCCCACAGCGGCCTCAGTCCTGGCGGCGGCGCGGCGGCGGGGGCGGCGGCCGCGCCGAGGGCCGAGCGAGGTTGAGCGAGGATGGAGCGGGAAGGGGGGGCTCGAGGGTCGCTCGGGGATCGGCGAGCGGTCGACGCTTGATCGGCGGTGGGTGGAGGATCCACCGAGGGTCCAGGGAGGAGCGAGGGCGGGGGTCGACCGAGGATCGAGGACCCGTGGAGGATCGAGGGGGGGAGGCAGGGAGGGGAGGGAGCTCGAGCGAGGGCCAGAGGCTCGACGTGGAAGCGGCGAGGCATCGCCGAGAGATCGGCCTCGGGCCTCCGATGGCAGATCCACTCGAGGACGGCGAGAGGGTCTGGTTCAAGAAGAGTGACTTCGACGGCTGCGGGGGCGCCTCAGGCCGTGCTGGAGTGCCTGAGGTCGGGCTGGGAGGACCTCGAGTCCGGTGAAACCAACCTCGTCCAACGAACCCTTCTGGCAGCCTCCGATCCACGTGCCCCCGGGCGGGGTGGGCCACATGCGGCATCCACTGGCGACAGGGAACGCCGCCCCCTCACGCTGTGCACTTGGAGGTGTTCTGCTGGGGGGGCGCGGGATTGGGGACCAGACGCCACCATCGCAGGGACTGGAAGGTCAGGTCAGGTCAGGTCAAGCCTTGCACCAGACGGTGCGTGAGCAGAGGAAAAGTAGAGAACTCTCGGATGCCTTCAGCATCCTCTCCGGCTTCTGACAACCAGCTGAACATGTTTGTTGCTGACACTGGCATCTGGCAACCAGCTGAACCAGCTGACAACCGGCTTCTCCTCTCAGGGACTCGAAGGCCCGACATTTCTTTGCCGAAACGAGCCCTTGTTCAAGTTGCAGGAGCTTGCAGCCGGTCTACAACACTTTTCTCCTCTTGCTCCTGCCCGCCTGGACGGCTTCTGCAATCAGCCCAACCGCAGCCCAACCGCCGTGTCCAGACCTAGAAGCTCCATGGTACAGAAAACGTGGGCACGACGCCCAGCAACAAGCGTTGCCCCAAACCGACACTGGCCGCTGTCGCGCCAACGGCCTGGTGTATCAAATGGGCTACGTCCGTGGCGACGCTGGCAACGAACCCGGTTCAAAGATGACCAGAGCTGCGGTTGGTTGGCGTGCCCATTTTTCCAATGCCCCCCCCCCTGGATGCTTGCTTGCTTGCTTACTCTTGCGTGCTTGCTCTCGCTTGCTTGCTCTTGCTTGCCCTTGCTTGCTTGCACTTGATCGCGTGTTCTTGCTTGCTTGTTATTGCTTGCTTGCGCTTGCTTGCTTGCGTTTGCTTGATTTTGCTCCTGCCGTCCTCCTCCCGTCCTGCTCCCGTCATCCTTTCGTCCTCCTCCTATCCTCCTCTCGTCCTACTCCTGTCCTCCTATCGATTAGGAATCAACGCTGGCTGATATTTCTGTACCCGTGACGACCGTTCCGAGCGAAGGACGGGCGCGCTCCTCCTTGGGCCCCGGCGGTGCGTCCAGCAGCTGGGGCGGGTTCCGCACGAGGTCCACCAGCACGACCAGGAAGGACACCTCTGCTTGCAGCTCCGCGGAGGGAAAGGGTGGTTAGCGTCCCGTCCCAGGAAACAGCGATCGGGAATCATAGAAGAAGAAAAAGAAGAAGAAGAAGAAGAAGAAGAAACATCGCCATACATATAAGCGTTTGGCGCTCCGCGCGGGTTTGTTGGATCTGCGCCGGACCTCCCTCCTTGGCGCGGAGCGCGCCAGGGGCGGCGCTGAAGGCGCCGCGAGGGGGTCCCAGCGCGGATCCAAGAGATCTGCGCGGAGCGCCACAAATTTTGGTTTATGGCATTTATTCGTCTTCTTCTTCTTCTCCTTCTTCTCTTTATTAGTATGATGACTATTATTATTGCTTTTCTTCTGCTTCTTCTTCTCTTTCTTCTTCTGAATCAGGGGTCTGGCCCGCCCCTGCCGACAAAAGCGAGGGGGGAGAGAGAGAGAGAGAGAGAGGAAAAAAAAACATAACAAAAAGAGGAGGGCAACTGCTCGCCGCCGCGCGCCTCGCAATTCGCTCTGCGCGCCCTGAGCGGAGTGACGGGTCGTGGCGCTCCCCAACTCGAGTAGGGGATCGACTACAGACTGGATTTACTCCCCAATTTCTTAGTTCGTCGATTCTACCAACCATGCGTGAGAGTGCTCGCATATCTACGAACGTTCTGCGCATTTGTCTGGTAGATCCGACGAACAAATGAATTTTGGGGTAAATCATTTTTGTGGTCGATCCCCTACTCGACCAGTGTGCTGCCTGACGTCTCGCCGTGGCCCACCGCCAGACGCCAGACCCGAGAGAGAATACCCGCCGCGGCCGCCGCCGCCGCCGCACCCACGGTGCGAGGCGCTCCGGCCCAGCGCGCCGCGGCGGCCGGCCCCTGCGGCACGCCGTGCCCTGCAGGCTCATGCGGCGAGTCGCTCCGCTCGGGCGCCGCGTACGGCAGGGTTCGCGTCGTGTGCTGCGTACGGCAGGTTCGCGTCGTGTCGCCTCCGGCGCTGGCTCCCGACACCACGGGGATCGTGCAAACCTGAACGATCGGCCAATTCTGGGCCACGGGCGGCCTTCCACCTGAAGCGCACGCGCTGGGGTCGCCGCCGGTCGACGCGACGCGAATACACCGTACTGGGGGGCCGAGAAGCGGGGGGAGGCGCTTTGGACAGAGGATTCCCAACCACAGGGCAACGTAGTGTTGCGGCCGCTGCACCCGGGGTGTCGGCCCTATCCGCACCACGAGGCGCAGCTTCCAGGCCAGCAGTTCCGCTCGGGCGGGGGCAGCGTGAGAAACAATACACCACGGTAGACTCCCAAGAAGGAGAGTGCAAGTGCACCTTCTGTGCACGTTCGGGGCCCCACAGGGGCCCCGATGGTGCATGCAAGGCGCACGTCTCTTCGCTCCTCTCTTTGGACCGCCCCCTACTGCGCAATGCCCGCTCCGCTCCGCGGGGCGGGAGGCTGGGAGAGGCTCGGAACGTTGACGCCTGGGGGCCGGGACGTGCTCGGCGTGTCGCGCCGGAACGTGGCGGGCCAGAGCATGCGGCGCAGCACGCGGAACCACGCTGGATCGCGCTGGATCGCGCTGAGGAAGCGCTCCCCACCGCAAGTCGCCTAGAAACTCGAGCACCGCGCCCTGGCAACGCGCGCCGAGGGTGGGACACGTCTTGCGCTTGTTCCATGCGGGGCCCCCGCAAGTCCCGACCCTTTCCCAGAGGCTGGTCTTCCATCCCGAATCGTTTTCTGGCGCCACCCGGGCCCGGCGAGTAGGGAAACCAAAAGGCACCGATACCGCTGCTCCCCTGGCCTCTCCCAGGGGGCACTCAGACCAGGATTTCGAGGCGAATCCAGCGGTGGCGACGAGGGCTTCCCGAGAGGCCCCAAAAAGGAGAAACAGGGCGAAGGGTAGCAGTATGGGTACCTCCTCCTCCTCCTCCTTCTCCTCCTCCTCCTCCTCCTCTCAGCGAGGGCCCCCGGTGAGGGCCCCCGGGAGGCTGGAGACTGCCAAAAACCTCCCGCTGGGATGCTGTCACGACGCGAGCGCGTCAGGGCAGACGTCTTCGCGCCCTCGCGCCCCTGCCCTGGGGGAGGGCCAGCCTCCCGGCCCGCGCCGCGGGGCTCGCGCGAGGCGCGGGCGATCGTCGCGCTTCCCCGCGGGGGGCGGGCCGAGTCGGAGGAGGCCCCCTGTGGATGGCTCTCGGAGGGCCCCGGGGGCTCTCCGCAGACTCTCGAGGAGGAGGGGGGGGCTTACAGTCGGGCTTCAGTGAACAGGGCACCCGAGAGGACACAAGACTCCTCCGACGGCTGCGTGGCCCCGGAACACCAAGGAACGTGCAGGATGCATAGGCCGGGATAGACAGGGCACCAAAGTATGGTCGACCTACCAATCAGGGTTGACTGTACGGAGGGAGGGGGCCTCCCAGGCGATCGTCGTCGTGATGTTTGTGCGCACCCTTCCCCAGGGACTGGCTGTTCGCCCTTTGATCCTAGATGACTGGAGGGAAAGTTGCGTCGGCCAGAGAATCACCCAGATAGTCCTTAGCCTCGGATCACACAGGGGATCATTCTTCTCTGCATGATTGGAGAACCGTCTCGCCGAATTATCAGCTGGATAATCTTTCAATAGTATTATCTCCTCTGGGTGATCAGCGCCTGCTCCTGCTCCTGCTCCTCCTCCTCCTCCTCCTCCTCCTCCTCCTCCTCCTCCGCAGATGAGCTCACTCTCTTCGTGGCGCTCGTCGTTTGTCGCCCCTCCTCTGGCCTTTCCCTCTGGCCCTCGAGAGCTGGCCTCTCTCGCTCCCTTTAGGCCCTGGAGCTCTTGTCTCTTCGTGGCGGTCGTTGTTCGTCCACCCTCCCGATCGTTGTTCGTATGAGGGAGGCAGGGAGGCAGGAAAGAGGGGAGAAGGGGTCCTCCCAGACGTCCGACGTCGTGAGTATGGCTCACCACGCGGCTCCCCCGAAGCCTGGACACCTTCCCTGGGCCCGGCGTTTCATCCCCAAACGTCCGCCGACGGCCGCCGATCTATGTTTTCTCGTCCCGGATCCGTTTTTGATTAGTCCCGGGGTCCGAGGAAAGGGTCCCTGAGGCCGAAATCAGGGAAAAGCCGCCGGATTGACAAATCACATTCTCGGATCTCTGGGTCCTGAGTCATCTTGTTCTCTTGCGCAGCGGGGCCCTCGAGCTCCAGAGCTTGGAGCTGACTCTCTGCGTGGTGCTCGTCGTTCGTCACCCCTCCTCCTCGTCCTCGTCCTCCTCCTCCTCCTTCTCCTCCTCCTCCTCCTCCTCTTCGTAACCCTTCTCGTCCTCCTTCTCCGCCACAATTACACAATATGAATACTACTCTCCTCTCTCCCCTGGTGGCGTCCAGGAAATGTCCAGCCCCCCTTCGCGTATTGTTTTTTTTGCACACCGGATTACCAGGAGTTGGGTGTTCGCTGTTTTGCTTTTTTATACAAAGAACTGCTCTCGCTGAAACGCTGACCTCATTTTCGCGCTACCGCTCATTCCGAATCGTGCTCCCGCTGCAACGCTGGCCTCATTTCCGCGCTTGCGCTCGTTCCGAATCGTGTTTCCGCTGCAGCGCTGGCGTCATTATTTGCAGCGCCATGCCACGGCATGGTTTCGGTCCTTCCAAGTAGGCCCCAAAATCCAGAAAAAATGCCCCCCCGAAAAAAACACCGGAAGTGATTACACATGCGGTGTCGATTCGCTGATTTTTTTGACCGCAGAAGCCCTCCCCCCACTTTGGGGCGTCGCCACGCCATGCTATGTCAGGCTACGCGTCCTCATTTCCGCGTTTCCCCGCTGGAGTTTATTTCAAAATTCTGCTCTCGCTGAAGCGCTGCACTCATTTTCGGGCTACCGCTCGTTCCGAATCGTGCTCCCGCTGTAGCGCTGGCCTCATTTCCGCGCCTCCGCTCATCCCGAATCGTGCTCCCACTGCAGCGCTGGCGTCATGATTTCCAGTGCTATGCCACGGCATGGTTGCCTGTCCTTCCAAGTAGGCCACAACATCTAGAACATGGCCTCCCGAAAAAGACATCGGAAGTGATTACAGATTCGGCGTCAATTCATTAATTGTTTGGGGCCGCAGAAGCCCCCCCACTTTGGGGCGTCGCCACGTCATGCTAAGTCATGTTTCGCGTTGGTCTTCAAAACCATGCTATGCCATTTGTGATGCCATACCATGCTGCGACGTCCGATTGTGCGAGTAATAAGGAGATCTACGTGGTAAGGCATGTCAGGGAGGGGTAGGACGTCAGATATGACGCGAGAGCACCTAGCTTGTCCTCCTCCCCCTCCTCCTCCTCCTCCTCCTCTTCCTCCTCCTCCTCCTCCTCCCCCTCCTCCCCCTCCTCCTCCTCCTCCTCCTCCTCCTCCTCCTCCTCCTCCTCTTCCTCCTCCTCCTCCCCCCACCGCCTCCTCCTCCTCCTCCTCCTCATCCTCATCCTCCTCCTCCTCCCTCTTCTCCTCCTCTTGCGCAGCGGAGCTCGTTCATGTCGTGTCGCTCGTCGCTCGTCGCCCCTCCTCTGGCCTTCCCCTCTGGCCCTCATGAGCCGGCCTCTCTCGCTCCCTCTTGACCCTGGAGCCCGTATCTCTTCGTGGTGGTCGTCGTTCGTCCTCCCTCCCGATCGTTGCTCGTATGAAGAATGGCATCTTCTTCTTCTTCTTCAGGATAAGTTTCGTATGAAGGAATGCTCGTGTACATCATGTTCGTATGAAGGATATTCTTCTGATTCATCTACCAGTTGTAGTTGCTCTTCGTCTCCATATGCCAAAAATTGGTGCAGATGCCAGGTATATGTTATTATTCGCTTTTCATCTGGCGAATCAGGAGAAGAGAGATGTGCGCCAGGGATTATGATGCTTCTTCCTGAGATAATTTGATCGTTAATCATAAAATGTTGAATAATATAATATGGAGAAGAAATAATATGTTCGGCCCCTGGCCCTGGCACCGCTACCCGATCCTGCAAGACCCACACACGCCCAGCGTCTCGACAACATCGAGACGGAACCGCTTTGCCGTGTTCGGCCCCTCGGGGCCCTCACCAAGGCCTCGGGGCCGTCAAGCAACGACTCGGGATGAAAACCTGGTCCTCGGGAAGTGGTCGAGAGGTCGGGGGCCCGTGTTTCGAAGGAAATCAAAACGCTGGACGCCCGGGGAGCCCAGGCACGCGTGCCACTCTTTGGGCGGGCGGCCCGAGCCTCTCCCTCGCGACAGGCCAGGGCCGCACCCCCAAGCGGGGCCCCCCCGCGGGCGGCCCCGAGACCCGCCGGGACCCCGCTCGTCTCCAGAGGCTGCAGCCGAGGCCCCCTGCTGGAGAGCTCCGGGGGGGGCCCTGTCGCGCCAAGGGGGGCCCCGACGCGGCCCCCAGCCAGCTCCCCAAACCCTCGTCGAGCCATGAAGATATCGCGCTGCTTCGCGGCTTGCGCTCCGGCTCCGGCTCCTCCCCCCCCTCGTCTCCCCATCAGGGGGGGGGATGCGCGGACAGTAACTCGTAGAGTTTCCCTTAGCTAGTTGCTGGAAGCTTAAGAGTAGTTCGAACGCGCTGGAGAGCTGGCTGGCAAGAAAAATCTCGACGGACCTTTTGGTGACTTTTGGTCGGTTGAAAATTTTGTTCTCGAAATTCAGCAATTCGTCAGAGCTCTAGTATTTTTCCCGTGATATTGGATCTTATTACCGCTCGCCGTCTTGATCTCAACTCGATCGGGTACCTTCTACTGCCAAACAGCGTCCAGGCGGGATCAGCTGTTTCGAGTCATCTTGACAGGCGTTGTCGGTTGTTTGTACTTAACTCGAGCTGTAGGACAGCTACAAAGCTGATGCTTACAGAAACCCGCTTAAAATCATCAGGCGAGTTCGTCTGTTGCATCCAGAGGTCTGAACTCGGTCTATTACTCGAGCTAGGTCCGCGAAGCTATTCGTATTATTCGAGTCATCTTGAGAGGTGCTGTCAGTTTTCTGTACTTAACTCGAGCTGTTGGACAGCTACAGAGCTGATACTTACAGAAACCCATTCAAAATCATCAGGCGCGTTCATCTGTGGCATCTAGAGGTCTGAACTCGGTCTGCTACTCAAGCTAGGTCCGCGAACCTATTCGTATGATTCGAGTCATCTTGACAGGTGCTGTCGGTTTCCTGGACTTAACTCGAGCTGTAGGACAGCTACAGAGCTGATACTTACAGAAATCCATTCAAAATCATCAGGCGCGTTCATCTGTGGCATCTAGAGGTCTGAACTCGGTCTGCTACTCAAGCTAAGTAGGTTCGCGAACCTATTCGTATTATTCGAATAATTTTGACAGATGCTGTCGGTTATCTCTCCTTAACTCGAAATAAAGGAGAGCTACAGAGCTGGTGCGCACATCGATCGATTCAGCATCATCAGGCGCGTGCGTCTGTTGCATCTAGAGCTCCGAACTCTGTCTTGTGCTCGAGTTAGGTTCGCAAAGCTATTTGTATTCGACAATTATTTTTCTTCAAAATGATGGTGAATTTCTTCACTGAACTCTAGCTGCAGATGAGTTCGAGAGCACTGCCGCACACGAACCAGAAGAAAATCGTGAGGCGCGCTAGTCGAAGTATCTAGACGCTTGGCTTGGGTCTGTTACGAGCGCAAACGCCATACAACTAGTCATACTCTTTTATTTTTCTTGTGATAGAATTCGTTTCCTGGGCTGAACTCGAGGTGCAGATGAGCTGGAGAGCTCTGAGGTATTGGAATGGGAAGATAACCGTCATGCGCGCTATTTGTAAGTATCTAGACACCCGCGCTCAGTCTGCTATTAGCGCTAGGGCTGAACACCGATTCGTACTCTGCTATTTCTTGGAAATGATAATGTTCTTCTTGGTTTTACTTGTGCTGCAGATGAGCTACAGAGCTGCTCAGCACAGCAATGGGAAGGGAATCGTAAGGGGCAGTAGTGAAATATATGTAGAAGCCTGAGATCAGTCTGCTATCAGCGCTGAGGCTGAAAAACTATTCGTTCTCTGCCAATTCTTTGGACATAATATATGGCAAGGAAGCTCTACGAATCTCCCGGCGGTAGGAAAGGTTGACGGTTTACCGCCGGCGCCCAGTTTTTCGCGGCTTCGTCCTTCGGGAGGGCCCTTGCGGGGCCTCGGGGCCGTCAAGAACCGACTTGGGATGAACAACTGGTCCCCGGGAAGAGGTCCAGACTTCTGAGGGTCACGTCGTGATATATATATATATATATATAAATATATTATATATATATATATATATATATATAATATATATAAGCACGACGTCGGGGGTCTGGCTCCCAACACCCTGAGTTGTAAGGTTAGATCGGGCCTGTCCCCCTGCAAGGGGACTTGGAAAAACAAATGACAAGTAGTACGTAAAACAAAAAAATACTCGTCAACAAAAAAATAAAAATCGTCCCCAGACTATTTTTAACTATTTTTGAATATTCGCGCTGTAGAGGGACAGGCCCGACTTAATGGTAAGGCTCGCACAGACAGCCCCCCCAGGGTGGCCCGACGTCGCCCAGGGCGCTCTTCTCGGGGGGCCTGTGGAGGCCAATTGGGACTGCTCAGAGGACCCGTTGAGGCCAGCTGGGGCTGACCGGAAGGGCTGTCCGTGCACGACCCGAAGCCTCACCACCGAGGCCCCAGCAAGCTCCGGGCGCACAGGGCATTTGTTCACACTGGGCGTTTTCACCACGCTTCGGGCCTCAGGGCCCCCACGGCTCGATCTGGCTCGGAAACTGCCGCACAACGCGGAAGGTCAACGGCTCCAGCCGTGACGTTCCGCAGTGCTGCAATTTGTCCGCAACGCTGCGTCTCAGGGCAGTCCCCTGACGCGCAGTTCCCCGACGCGCCCCCGAGAAAGCCACAGGAGGCCTCAACAACCCCTCCCAGCAACCTGCTGATAGTCGCACACAATAAAACGCGATCCGACAATCGTACGACGCTACGGCCATGCAACCGGGCATCACCGCAGGGCTGGCTTACAAACGGTCCCGCAATGGGTCTACTCTTTCGGAGACATCAGTAGAGCCACCCTGCACGCATTGCGATGCTGCGCTGGTACGGTGGCGGGGTTGTCGCAGGCAGCTGGATAATTTCACACGCAGCTCTTGTGCAGCCACCCCTGTCGCTCGTCGCCGCCGTTGTCGTCGTCGTCGTTATCGTCGTCGTCGTCGTCGACGACGTCGCCGTCCACCTCCTCCGAATCCCTCATCCCCAGTCTCCCCCTTCCCGTTTTCATCATCATTATCCTCCTGGCCCTCCCACTCATACTCCTCCTCATCCTCCTCCTCCTCCTTCTCCTCCTCCTCCTCCCAATCCTCGTTCCCCGCCTCTTGGCCCTTCCTTCTTTTGCCCCCCCTCTCCATCCACATCATCATCCGTACCCCATGCTCCTTGTTCCAACCTCGGCCTCCCACGGCAAGGCGTCCTCGGCCACAGCAAGACAAGAACAGGCGAGGCCAGAGGATGAGGTTGCAGGGGTGCAGGGACAGAAGGATTGGGAGCGGAGGGTGAGGAACAGAAATAGGCAAAGGAGCAGGAGGAGGAGGAGGAGGTGGAGGGAGAAGGACGACAAGGATTAAGACACTGCGGCAGACAACGGTGGCGAGCCCGCGCCCCCCCGCGCCGTCAACAGGAAAATCATGAGGTTGATGACTGCCTCGACCTCAATGCTCGCGTCGTGAACACACTATCACGCCCATGTGGCGGATGCCGTGCCCCCTTGCAGTCCACAATACTGCTGAAGCTCCTCCGTCTCCTCCTGCTCCTCCTCACCCCCCTGCTCCGTTCAGGTTCTTCCTCCTCCTCCTCCTCCTCAGGGCCTCCTCGTCCCCATGATCCATCCTCCCACCCTGGTCCTCCGTCGTTGTCGTTCTCCGTCATCGTCCGTCGTTCGTCGATCGTCCGTCGTCGTCGTCGTCGTCGTCGTCCTCAGTGGTCCCTCATCCACCTTTTGCTGCCTCGTCGTCGTCGTCTTCCTCCTCCTTCTCTTCCTCCTCCCTCCTCCTCCCTCGTCCTGCTTACCCTCCTTTCCCACCTCATGCTCCTGCATCCCTTTTCCCCAATGGCAGCTCTTCCTCGTCTGAGCGCCAGGCCGGGCGTTTCGCTGAAGACTTCTTCACAGCTTGTGAGTAGGAAACTCGGGATATCAAAGGGGTGCGAGGTTGAGTGGCGGGCCGCTTTCAAACTGGGGCGATCGCCCTAGGGCCAAGCATAATGAGTCGTCGCAAGAGCTTGCATGAGTGATAGGAGAAGGAGAGAGGACGGGTGGTCTTCAAATGTAGGTGATCGCCTTAGCGCCACCGGCACTCGCCTCAACACATAACAATATCGTATGACGCATATGGAAGGCGGAATGCTTTCAAACTAGAGCTCTGGCCCTAGCACCGCGCGCATTCGTCTTAAACGCTCGCATCGGTTATATTTGATGGTAGATGCTTCCTTCTCAACATGGGGCTGTTGCTGGAGGCTCCTTGCATTTGACCGCCTGAAAGGCACTTGTCACTTGGTAACTGTGTAGGCGAAAGGCCACTCTTCTTCAACATGCGTCCTCTGCCTCTTCTTCTTCTTCTTCTTCTTCCTCCTCCCGTCCGGCTCTCCCCTCGACCGTCGCGAGGCCGCACCGCCAGAGCCTTCTGGCACGGCGCCGGACCGGCTCTGCCCCGGAGGGTGCCGGCAGCAGACCGCCGATCCCTGCACGACTGCCGAAGGCAAAGGACGACTACTACGATGAGGAGTGGAGGAGGAAGCGGTGGAGGAATGACGGAGGAGGAGGAGGAGGAGGAGGAGGAGGAGGAGGAGGGGAGGAGGAGGAGGAGGAGGAGGGGGAGGTGGGGGAGGAGGCAGGACGAGGAAGAGGATCAAAGTCGAACGTCGGGAGAAGCGTCTCGCAGTTCTCGCACGCCGAGGGGCGGCGGAGGATGGAGCGAAGGGATGGGGATGGGGATGGGGATGGGGATGGTGATGATGATGCTGCTGGTGATGATGATGATGATAATGATGATGATGATGATGATGATGATGATGATGATGATGATGATGATGATGATGATGATGATGATGATTATGATGGTGATGATTTATGTCGTCTCAAGACCTATGCTGTTAGGCTCGCCCAGACGCCACCCCTTTTACTCCCCCCTTTTGTACTCCTGTACGCACCCCCGTTTTATGGCCCCTTATGGTTATCCTTTTTGCACACCCTTATGCACCCCCTGTTGTATGCGCGTTGGTAACGACCCCCATCTTTTTTTATACCCCGAAGGACACTGTTGCATACCCCGAAGGACACTATGGGGGATATTGAAAATTGATACACGGGAAAAAATGTGGAGGATCAGGATAAGGAGGATGAGGAGGGGGATGAGAAGGAGCGAGAGCCCCAAGACGGCCCAAGAAGGCTACATGACGGCCTAAGGAGGCCCCAGCACGGCCCAATAGCACCCCCCCACGAGAGCCGAAGGGGGTCCCAAGAGGGCCCACCACAAGGGCTCAGACGCTCCAGGACGGCCTAAAGGTTTCCCAAATCATGCCCAGACGGCCCAAGAGGCTCCCCAGATCGCCCCAAGACGGCCCAAGAGTGCCCCAAGACGGCCCAAGAAGGCCCGAAGGCGACCCAGTGTGACCCCAAGACGGCCTAAGAGGCCCTCCAAGAGGGCCCAAGAGGGCCCCAAAAGGGACCCCACGAGGGCTCGCGAGCGTCGTCTTCGTCGTCGGTCGATCAGTCGGTCGGTCGTCGTCGTCGTCGACGACGTTCAGGGTCGGCGGCGCTGGCCGTAAGGCATTTGGGCATTTTTTTATGCATTGCCAGGCTGGCTGTCGACGATTTGTGCTGCTCGCGAGCCTGCGTCCTCGTCGCCGTTGTCCTCCTAGGCACGCGAGGACAAGTCCAGCAAACGCTGCGCATCCTCGAGACTCGCACTGGCCGAGCTTGAAGAGGCTCCGCCAGAATTCGCCTGGCCCTTGGAACCCTCAGAGATGCCCTCAGAGTTGGACTTCGTCTTGCCAGGCCAGCTCTTGATGACCGACATCAGTACCGCCATGTAGCAGAAATCGACAAATGAATTGCCTCCCAGCTTCAAGAGACAACAGTCTGTGAAGGCGTCCTTTTGAATCAAATTGTCGACCAGCTTGAAATCGAAGCCATGTAGCATCAAATATTCTAGTCCGGTCAGCAACCTCATCCTATCTGGATCGTCCGCGTGCAGCGCGATTTTCGATTTGGGGCATATGGTTGGCACTGTGTCATTAGAGCCGTAGCGCAAGCGGTACACTGATTGGCTCACGTCCAAGCACCACGCATCTTCCTTGACGTACGTGCCGTATGCCAACATATGTCTCTCCTCAAGAATCCGAAGCACCCTCCGGACCCATCTCTCAATCTCTCTCTCTCTCTCTCTCTCTCTCCCTCTCTCTCCCACTCCATCGCACTTAATCGTGCCCTTGATCTGGAGGGGAGAGGGGAGGGAGAGGTGAGAGTAGAGAGTGAGATATGGGACTTGAGGCGCTTTGGATGTCTCGCTTCCCTGTTGGTGAGTGGAAGCCCAGTCGGACTTGAAATGCTGGGTGGCTTTGGCCATGACGGCTCGGTAGTTGAGGTGGTCCTTCGCCAGCTGATCCTGGAACTTGTCGGTCCATTCGGAGTCATCAACGCCGCAGGTGCCCTTCGTCATGTTCAGATGCTTTGCCAAGTAGTCGCTCTCACCATGGAGTAAGAAATTCTTGGGGTCGAGCTGCGGGATCTTCATGTTTGCGATGTCCGCCCAGATCTGCGTGATTATTTTCGAAGCTTCGCTGGCGCCAATAACAAACCGCTCAAAGCGAAGAGCAACGATCCATGTCCGCGGCCGGGCAGCCCGCGATCCATAGTCCGACGCTTGAAGGCCACGCGTCTCCGCAACGAAGCCGATGGCCTTGAATGCGCTGATCATCAGCGTCCGATTCTCGTTTGAAATCTTAGCTAATTCATCTGCGTTCTCCCCGATGTAACACGCAATGTGGCTCTGCTTTTTCAAATAGCGGTGAAGGCCCCAACGCGTTTCATTCGTTGACCCACTCCCTGATTCAAGTAGCGTCGCTCGCTCCTCCGGGGGCATCTTCTTCATCTTCGAAAACTCCTTGCAGCTCCAGCCCGCGACGGCGATAGAGACAGCTTGGGGGGCATCGGACACGCTGCACTCTTTGTTGTGGACAGCGCACTTCAAGCAGTCGTCATTCAGCTTGGTGATGTCCTCGAACAGGCAGAAGTCGCAGCCATGGCCATTGCCATTGCCAGTGTCGTCAGACCCACTTGGCGATCCTGCCAAATCATCTCCCAATGCTTTGATCCACTTCTGGTTGACTGGGGGGATCTCGCAGGCCATGTTCGTGCGGATGCTGTTGGGCAAGCCCACTTCATCAGCGATGGCATTGGCGACGATGGTCTGAACATCGCTTCCGCTGCAGAGGGAAGCCGCGCCGATCTTGCCACCAAATACCTCCTGGATGTTGTGGTTCAGTTGGCCCTTCCACTTGTTGCCAATATTTTTGAACATGCCCCATGCTGCGGCATGCAGGCTGGATCTCCGCCTAGGTGATTTCTCGGGGCCTGGTGGCGGATTAGAGGCGGGCCTCTTCGAGGCCCCCATTCCTACCAGAGCTATCCGTATATCAAAACACAATGCTCTGCTAATAATGGCTGTAGACAATGGGAGGTCGAAAGAGGCGGAGGGGCGGCCCGGGGCCGACCGACGACGACGACGACGACGACGACGACGACGACGACTGACGATGACTGACGACGACGACGACGACGACGGCGACGGCGACGACGACGACGACGCCACTCCTGGGTCCGACCTTTACTTTCAGCTTTGTTCGGGGCTTAGGGCCAACGTGGGTGAGGGGCCCCATAAATAGACTTGCTCTTAGGACAAGGCTGCGACTAGAAGAGGATTGAGTCGGGGTCGACGGAGGAGGGGGAAGAGGGGGCGAAGCAATTGGAACAGTGAGTGCAAGGATTAGGGGCAGAAGGAGCAGGGAGAGGAGTGGGAAGAGGGACTGACTGGATTTGATTTGGACAGGTCGCTCTCGGGTGAATATATTCGCTTTTGGGTAACGTAATGGCCCCACCACTGCCGATGAGGTGTGCGCCAAACATCAGATCGATTTATGCTGCGCGCTGGGACCACGCCACCATGCCAACGCGTTAGACGACAACTGCGATTGCAGAGCGAGAGCGGAGGACACACCAGGCAGGGCCGCGGCTTGCACCATGGCCCAAGAGATTGCTCAACCATTGCATAGAAAACAAGCACGAAACATGGGCACATAACTATCGCTCAAAGCAGCTGTCAGGACCCGTCGAAAACTGCATAAATGACACTAGGATGGCGCGTCCCCCGAAGTTGAAAAGGGCAACCTGCAGCAGGTCGTTTCCAGAAAAACCAAACTCTCTTCGCACTCGTTCCCCTTTTACCGCCCCTGCTTAACCCAAAACCCTACCTGCTGATGCCCTTGCTGGGTAAAACAACCCACTGAAAAGTTCAGGGCAGTTGACTCGGCTCACGTCCCCTTGCCGGCTACGCCCTCCTCGATGCGACTTTGCAACGTCCTATCATGATTTATTATGTTTCTTCTTGGTGCCTGCAGCCTTACCACCTTCATCGTCTCCAGGGCGCTTACCTTTAGACTCCTCCGGGCGAGAGTCAGTGGTCTTCACCGCGAGGATCCCCTCCATCTTGTCAAGCATGTCCTTCGTGACCCACGGGATCTTGCAAGCGCCGTCCTTATTCATCTGCGGTTTGATCTGCGTGCTATTGATGATTGAAAGCGCGGTCCTGGCCTTTGCCCCTTTGATCGGGCCCATGATGTTCTCCACCTTGAGCAGCTGGTTGACGCCCCGAGCCGCCGACATCTGCTGGGCGTTAGCCTTGAGGTCTATGCAACGATCGATGCTGGGGCAATCGGCACGACAGAGCCCTGCGCCCTCCAATCGCTGATCGCACAGATTGATCTCAACCGTTCCTGATTCCACTGCCTTCTTCACTTCCTCAGCCAAAGGGGCCTTCGCATCGAGGGTGAATGTAGCGACGATATTATTCATGTTGTTCTCGGCGCTCCTCACCCTCGCCGCGACATCTCTGATGACATCCTGGACCACCTTGAGGACGGCATGAGCTCCAGCAGTGTAGGCCTTCATGAACTCTGGACCGCGGCATTCCCCCAGAGTGGTAAGTGCGAGCTCTCCCCAGCTGGTCTCGGCGTTGATCCGCTTCACCGCAGCGCGCAGCACCTTCAGACTCTGGGGCAAAGTGGTTGCGCTGATCGAGTCTGGATTTCCCGCGGCACAGAAAGGCTTCCAGCTCTGAAGAATAATCGCAAAGTCTCCCATTGCGCTCACAAGCCTGGTCAGCTTGTCCGGGCGTTCACCCCGCATGATAAGCCTGCTGCATTCGAAAACGTGTTCAGTCCGATGCGCGAAGACTTCCTGGCCGATTGATTCGCGACACTCATATCCGAGCTTGACGGCGTCCTCATGGGGATATGGAGAAACCTCAAAGCGTTGAGCTACATCGGGGTTCCGAGCCCCCCTGAAGGGGGGCTCGTTCTGGATGTAGTCGTAGGGGGCTGGGGGCGGGGCTGAGGGCCCTAGCGCGTCGGAGATCGAGTGTTTCCACACACACACACACACTCACTCACACACTCACACACTCACACACTCACACACTCACACACACACACACGCGCACACACACACGCACACCCACACACACACCGATCGGTACATTTGAAACTCAAAGCGTCCTTCAAGGTGCCCAAGGACTTCTGAAGCATCGGCTACACCTGATCCTTGATGGAGAATGCGACCTCGAATGCGTTGATGCGATTCCTCAGGTTCTGACCCTCGAACTTGCCCTTCAGGTGGTTGAGGGCCGAGACTTTCTCTACGATCTTTGCGATCTCGGGTGCATTGTTGTAGATGGCCTTGCAAACGTCTCTCACGCCGTTGGCTGCTGCCAGCACTGCCTTCGCTTGCGTCAAAGCCGCCTGCCACCTGTTGATGAACTCCTCCACGGTCTTCATATCGGCCTGCAACGGGCTCAATGGGGCAACGCGTGCCAGGGTGATCTTCAGATTGGGCGCTCCAATGCATGATACAAGGTTCGTCATCATAGTGGTGCCGATGATCTTCGTCAGGGTCTCCTCACTGCGACTACTAACTTCGACTTCGAGTACCCTGTCCATTATATCCACCATTGCGGTTGTTACCTCCTCGGCTTTCTGGGCGCTCATCGCGCAGATCTTGCCGACCGCCTTGAAGAATAGCTTCACGTTCCCATCCTTGGCGCCCTCGACGTTCACGAGATCCATGATCGACATGATCGACTGCTCCAGCCGGGCTGCGTAGCACTCGTACCCGCCCGGGCCCGCGAACATGGCGTCGAGGGCTTGGGCGACGCTTTCAAAGGGGGCGGTCTGCGTTCGCTCCTCCGTCCGCTTGTTGATCTCATCTTCGATCCCAGTCTTCGCCCATTTGAACTGACGCTGGATAAGGCTGGACTTGAGAATGCCATTGTACTCATCGCTCGCCCTCTGATTGTCCAATTCGATGATCGCCGCGGCTGCCCTGTCAGCATCGTTCGCAGAAACGTCGAGTTCGGGTGGGATCACCGACGTGGAAGTCTTCAAGGAGTTCAGGTCAGTAATCGATTCGCTGTCGAGCAGGTCGGGGTGCTTCAAGGCGATCGCTGCGACCTGATGGAGCTTGCCAATGCCATTCCTGATGCTCTTGCGATCGGCGTCGCCGGCCTTCGGACTCAGGCTCAAACCAGACATCGTCTTGAGCACGCTCGCCTCGATGACACCAATGAAGAAGAGCTTCTTGTCATCGTCCGAGATGCGCACGCCGAACATATCCTCGCTCTTAAACTCCGCAAGTAGGCTCGTCACCATGTCGAACCTGGCAAAGCGAACAGATTCTGCGACATTGTCCATGTAGACGATGCTCTTGATCCCAGCGCCAAAGGACACCTTGCCTTCCGTGAAGGCGCTGGCGGCCGACATTCGGTCCACATCTCTGTCACGCTTGGCCATCTCAAACAGTGCGGTGCGGGCTTTGCGGGCCAAGTTCCGCATGGCCCGGACCTCCTTCAAGACTTGTCTGGTCGTGTGGGAACGCTTCCCCAGCTTCGAGTCCAGCGCGTTGCAACACCTCCACGGACCCCCAGGCCCAGGGACAACAAGCATCAACGCAAACCAGAGCCGTTGAAATTCAGACGAATCCATATTTCTGACGCCGAAAAGCCAACAATCGGCGGTGGACAAACCCCCCTTTAGTAGACCTCCCCTTAGTGAAAACGGCCTGGGACCGAAACCGACGGATCTGGACCCGCAGAAATGACGGCCGCGACGCCCCCTCGCGCACCGAAAACGGCCAATTCCTTCATCGACGTGTCAGGGTAGGAGGTCTGTCCACCCCCGAAACAAACACTGAACAACATACCGATTGGATTGGAACAGCCTTGCGGCCTGTTCCGCCGACCCTGAACGACTACGACTACGACTACGACTACGACGACGACGACGACGACGACGACGACGGGCAGAAAGATTGCGGTCCTTCGCCAACTCAAGCAAAGCCTTGCAAAGCGAAGGTGCTTTGCCAACCATGCCCTTCAGGACATCTGGCCGGATGGCCAGGGCGTCGAACGGCTCGACCTCCAGCTGGTCGAGGATGGCCTTGGCCGAAGCTCTGATATCGTCGAAGCCCTCTGAAGTAAGAAGGTTGTCGATATCTGGGACATGGGTGTGCCTGCCACTGCCCTTGATGACCTGAGCCTCGCCATCTTGTTCGCCCTTTCCCTTGAGCGACAGTGCTGGCCCAGGGGCAGAGTCAAGACGCCCGTCTGCGGAATCAGGCGCCGCGGCCTCTCGCGCCTTCTGGACCTTGGCCGGCGTGCCCCGGATCGAGCGAGGCATATTCGATGTTGCTTTCGCCTTAGCGACGGCCTTCTCCGTCGCCCTCGGCTTTCTCGGCGCAGCCTCGGTATCGATCATGCCGCTGAGCAATGGCGCCGAGAGGAAGTCGATGCCAGCATCGTCGCCATCGTCATTGTCCTCGGAATCCTCGTCGTCGTCCGAATTCACGGTTTCTGCCCGCTGCTCGCTGCCTTCAGTCATTTGATAATCAGGGCTGGGACCTGGGCCTGCAATGATCTTGCGCTTCTTCGCCTTCTGGTGATCCTCGGCTGCGCTTCCTGAGAGGGCTTTCTGCAGCAAGTTGTACTTCACCATCTCCTGGTCCTGCCTCGAACGATTCTCGCCAGAGTCGATCTCCTCCCTCGCCTCGGCCATCATGGACGCCTCGATCTCCACATCTGCATAGTTATCCTCCCCCTTCCGGAACGGTGCGCACCAGCGCAGGGCTTTTCCTGGATAAGGGATTTTCTTCACCAGGTGGCCTTCCTCTTCAGGTCCCCGACCTTCGTTGGCAGCCATCCACTCGTCCTTGGGAATGCCCTTGAACTTAAGCTTGGCCCTGGCGCCATCGGACTGGATGAGGGGAATCACCTTCTTCCGGGCCTCTTGCAGAGCACGCGTGACGTCAGTCTTTTTTTTTGCCCCTGAGTTTCAAAGTGATGTTTCCTTTGTTCACTTGGACGATGAACTCCTCGGTGGCTCCGGTGAACTCATCCATCAGGTTCGGGTGTTTCGCAGTATCTTTCATGGCCAGCACCAACTTCGGCAATGTCTCGAACTCCACCTTGAAGCCGCCGAGCTCCAACGTGAACACACACACACACACGCACGCACGCACGCGACGCTGATAGCCCCGTGGGCACACGGGTGCGCCGCTTGCCCATGGCCAAGTTGGGAACTTTGTTGACCTACGATAGGGCCCTGCCGTCAAAGGGTTCAGCTCGGTCGACTGGCGGCGGCACGTCCCGCAACTGCGGACCTGAACGAACGTAATCTTAGACAAGTAACAAGTAAGCTTCGTTGATCACAACGGACAGTGACGCATCTGCCCCGGCCGCTGTTGAAGAAAGCTCTGAGATGGTATCGCCAGCATCAGACAACTCACGCTCTTGCCTCGACTGGGAATCGTCAATAATATGGACCGGGCCGCCCTCCATGTCAACGGCCTGCAAAAGTCTGTCCAGCTCCATCGCCGCCAACAAAACAAATATGAAGTCGCATCGAGGATAGCTTATCAGAGACCTGAGCTGGGCCAAGATGCCTGCGGCGATGTAGCAAGCAACGCGCCCAATAAGCCAATAATGCTAACTCGGGCGATGTCGAGGCTCTTCAATTTCTAACTCCTCGCGCCCGGCTCCTCGGGGGGGATCTTTGGGAGGACCTGGGGCAACGCTCAGGTTCAACGGGGGGGGGGGGGGGGGGCTGGGGGAACCTGGGGGGCCCGGGGGGGCGGGGGAATGGGGGAATGTCTCGGGGGCGTCTGGCTGTTCTCGGCGTGAGGCCTCGGGGGGCTGAGAGCGGGGCGGGGGCGCTGAGTGCGGGGCGGGGAGGCCTGAGTGCGGGGCGCGGGCGCTGAGAGCGGGGCGGGGGCGTCCGGGGAACCCCGGACGCGCCCCCCCCCCCCCCCCCCCAGGCCCCCCCTGGCAAACCCCCCCCCCCCCCCCCCCCCCCCCCCAGACCACCTCCAAACGCCCCATGCCCCCCCCCAAATCCCCCCCCCCCCCCCCCCTTGCACCACCCCCTGGACTCGAAGCCCCTCCCAGGGCCCCCCCCCCGGGATCTCAACCAGCCTGCCGCACGCCCCCAAACCCAAACCCTCTCCACTAGACGGTGGCCCAAGATCAAAACATCCAAGTGTAGCAAAGCTAAAGGTGTTCAGCGATGGGCGACTGGTCAGCGTCCATTGTAAGGTGTTGCGCCGAGGGCGTCACATTGGTTTGACTCCTCCTTTTCCCCCTCGCCTCCATCCGATCCTCCTCTTCCATCTCGAATCCGCCCCCTCGCCCCCTTTTCCTGTCTCGCCCTCCTCTCTCCGATTTCGCACGCCCCTTGGCCGGAGGGGGCAGGGGCGTTTTCCCAAGTCGGCACGAACAACGCCAGGAGGATGAGTGCGAGAAGGAGAAGGAGGAGGAGCAGGGGGAGGAGGATGGATGACGACGATGACGAGAAGGGGCCCGAACGACTCACCCCTCAGGAGCGAGTCGTTCTGTCCCCTCCTAGTCCTCGCCCCCTTCATCCTCCTCCTTCTCATGTTGTTTCACCGCCTTGAGAAAAAACTCCTCCTCCTCGTGGGCCCCGGCGCCGTCGCTGACCGAGGCTGACGAGCCCCCAACCCTCTTGCGGCCCCCAGAGGGGTGACTTGGAGGCCCCGCGAACTCGAGCCAGCCATCTCGGGCCCCCAAGAAGGCGACGTACACGTCCGCCCTCATTGCTGGGATTCCGAGATGGCTGAATCCAAGTCGCAGGGCGTTCCAGACAGCCTTCTGCGACCGTCGAGGCGCGCGCGCGCGGCGCGCGCAGCTTGGGCGCGCCCCCGGCGAAGTCGATATCCAGGTGCAGCGAGTGCGCGGGCGGGGCAGGAGCGGCAAGACCCCATCCCTCCCCCTTCAGCGATGGGGGGTGGTGTAGGAGAAGCGAGACGAAGGGGATGAGGAAGTGGAGGATCTGAGAGAGGCGAGTGGACAGGACGATGAAAAACAACTTGGTGCGTCATTGGGAGTGCTCGTCACCAAGTTCACTCTCCCATGCCATATAGTATGTGTACACATATGTCGGTATACACGTATACATATATATATGTATATAGACACAGATGATGGTCAGCACGTTCCGTCATAACCAATGTCATCAGCATCGGAGTCAACTCATAATTGCCCGAATCATCATCATCATCATCAGCACCATCACCATCATCAGCAGCAGCATCAGCATCATCATCATCAGCATCATCACCATGATCATCATCATCATCCGCACCAGCGGCATCATCATCGGAATCATCTTCTCTATCATACATCATCATCATCACGGACGGTGATTGCGACGACGAGGACGAGAAACATGACGATGACAATGGCGATGGTAATTGACGGTTGTAATGATGATTGTGTTGGTAATGGTGGTCAGACAACGAGACTGCGATGCTGACGGCGGTGACGGTGATTAGAGTGAAGATGATGCCTCAACGACGACGACGACGACGATGCTGATTACGATGGCGATAATGCTGATGCTGATGATGACGACGATGATCATGGTGATGATGAAGATGATGACGACGTTGATGGTTACGATGAGTGCGATAATGAATATTGTAGTGCTGACTACGATGATGATAGTTTGCGATATAGCCCATCCAACAGATACCAAACAACAATGTATTGCCTGAGGCTCCCTGCCAATTGCGACCCTGAAGCCAATCCAGCAGAGACCAACACAAACAAGTGCTATGCTTACGATTAGTGACGATCGATGGTGATCATGATCATGATCGCGTGTGTGATTGTGACGACGTGTCGTCATCATTTCTGCGTCTGTAACCAACCGAAGCGAGGAGGAGAGGGCCAATCAAGCGATGACACGGCAAGATCAGGGGCGACCCCTCCTGGCGTGGAAGAAGGGGCAGGAGGTGAAAGTTGAATGGGGGGATGAACAATGACAATGATTCGAGGTCCTCCGACGGGGAAATGTCGACCAGGCCGCTGAATCGGCACCGGGCCCCCCCCCTTGCCCCCCTTCCCCCATTGCTGGTGCTTGGACTTTCATCTGGTCCTCGGGGCTTTCTCGTGGGCCCCTCGAGTTACTGCTGGAGCCCCCTTCTAGCCTTCTTGGGGCGACGCCTCCAATGCTGACTCAAACTGGCCACCCTTCGCACTTGCATCAACTGCTGAACTCGATATCCGAATGCGTCGCACGTCGCCCGACGCAATACTGCACAATACTTCGCACTCGAACAGTGCGTCCGTAAAACTCCTGAAGGTGTCGGGGCGCTGGAATCACAGGCGCAATGACGTTTCAAACATGTTTGGGAGAAGGGGGATGGAGGAATGGATAAGGAGAGAAATTGCTGCTGACCAAATCAGCGCGCAACGAATGCTTCGCGACACAGCGTGCTGCGGCTATGCTGGGGGCCCTGTGCTCGGAGCGCTGGCGATCGCAGCCGATGCAAGTCCTTTGGCACCGGCCGTTCTCTCCCGAACAAGGGCCTTGTAATTATCTAGGTGCTCTGTCTTGCCGTCTCTGCCGAACGGCAGGTCCATGCCGTCGGCGAACCAATCCGAAATCTCCCTTAGAGACGGCGCAGTATTGGCGTTGGTGAGTGGACACTTACATGGGCGCAACTTGCAATAGACTGAACAATTGCCCCCGAACCATTTCATGGTACCGATGACGCGCTTGGGATTGCGGGGGCCCATCACTTTGCCATCCTTGTCGTTTGGATCCCATATCGGAACCATCTTGCTCAAATCTTCCACGTCTCTGGCACCTTCGGGGGTGCCGACGACCTCAGCCTCGGCCTCTGGCGCGGCGCCCGCCCCAGCCTCGTCGAGCGCATCTTGGTCGGCAGCGCGCGCCTCAACATTCCCAAGAACCGACTTTTTCGGCTGAGATCTCGGCCTCAATGCAATCAGGCACTAGCATTGCGCCTGCAATGGCTGCGAGCTTGCCCGCCGGGAGATCACCCCAATCATCGCTTGGCACTCCCTCGGCGGGCGAGGCAGAACCTTCCCCATACTCAGAGACGTGATCCTTGGCCACGTCCTCGTCGCTGGCACATTCGGCGCCTGCTCCATGATAGACTGGCCCCTCTCCAATGTCATCAGGAGGCGGGGGACCTTTGGAATGTGTTGCCATTGAAGCCCCCGCACTTGGTTTCGAACCTGGCTTGGAGCCATCCTTCGGTTGGGTGGGCTTCGGCACTTCGCCGAACTTACTGAGAATCTTGAGGATAGGGTCTCTCTTCTGAACTTCTGGTTTGGCCCAAAGTAAACCAGTGATATCATCGATAGCAGTAATCTCCAATTCAACCAAGGTCAAATGCTTGTATTTCAGTCGGTGCACTTCGAAACTGTCAGCCGTGTCACTCAGCACTTTAAGAAATGCCCGATGGCTAAGGACTTGTTTGCCCCCCAACTCGCGATCGATCTGGAGTCGCACGCGGGCGCCAGGTGCAGGGTCGCGATCCGCCTCGCACTGCAACATGATTGAAATAACTGGAGATAAGAGCCTCGCGCACAACGCAAAACCAAGATCGGTTGGACTGGGTCCCCAATGCCGCGTGGGACGAGCATGAAAAGCACAAGATGTGCAGAACTGTGCTCAGCGGGTTGTTTGGGAGCATCATATGCACTCAGACGCCTCAACAAAGCCTCGTGATTGATCTGTCTTTGTTTCTCGTTAGGCGATAAGTCATCCATGCATTTCCCCAGCGGCAGACGAACGCGGCATGGAACG
Source organism: Prorocentrum cordatum (assembly GCA_963575745.1). Taxonomy (NCBI): domain Eukaryota; class Dinophyceae; order Prorocentrales; family Prorocentraceae; genus Prorocentrum; species Prorocentrum cordatum. Next base: position 758,400 of record CAUYUJ010007224.1, on the reverse strand, counting down.
CTCTTGGGGTCTGGGTGCAGAGAGAGAGGGAGAGAGAAAGAGAGCTACTCCACTCGGTCCAAAGGTACTGTTGGTTTCTCTTCCCCATTCCTCGCTATGGCATTTGACTTTGCCCAATGCGCCGGCAGCGTGGTCTAATCCAATTGGGCACTCGTCGAGGCCAAGCCCGAACGGAGTGTCAACTCGCCGAAGCTTAATCTTCTGTGGAATGTGCTCTCGTGCCTTGGGCTTGACCTGCCCTTCGTCCTCGTGGTGCGCGGCCCGCTCCACCGCGCTCATGGCGGCCCGCTCCTCGCCCAAGGTCGACAGCGACGCTGGGCTCTCCACTCCAGATGTCTTTGCCCTGAGGATTTGATTCGCAAGCCAGGGGAATGGTCTACTTCCGAAGGGTGGGGCATGTTCTGATACAGGATCTTCCCTCGACAATCCGATCTCCCCCTCCCCCCTTCCTGTCTAAGTGCCCGGCCTGCCGGCCGACCCAGGCAGCCCACTGAGAGTCGAAGGGGGCATCTCGGAGGATGAGGAGGAGGCAGAAGAAGAAAAAGAAGCGTGGAGAAGAATTGAGAGGAGATGCGAGGGGGCCTGAGTGAGTGCAGAGTGTTATACACACATGCATATGCATGTATAAATACATACATATATATGGAGATAGATAGAGAGAGAGAGAGAGAGAGAGAGAGAGAGAGAGAGAGAGAGAGAGAGAGAGAGAGAGAGAGAGAGAGAGAGAGAGAGAGAGAGAGAGAGGGACGACGAGGATGCGCACGAGAAAGTGGAGCAGCAGGAGGCGAGCGCGAGAAAGATAATGAACACCCTGCAACAGGAAAGTGGCGCTCCCCGACTAGCATTCCGGACCGCGCCCGGCCGCGTCGACTGACAGCTCCCTGGCCGAGGGCCCCGAGGAACAACTTAGGAGCTCCCCTGCCCCTACAAGTTCAAACGATCAAGCCCCGTTACCTGACGAAATTCAGCCAGTTCTGCTCGCGTGATCGTGTCTGCGGCGCGGCCGCGGCATCCTCGTCATTCCTGCGTCCACGCTGATCCTTGCTCACAGAATACATGGATTTCCATTCGCTGAGAAAATCATTGCTGCTCAATGTTGATGCTGCTGGCCTGGCCCTGGCGCGCGTCCCTGACTGGCGACGGCGTCGGCCAGACCGATTTTCGGACATAATGTTTGTGGCAGGGGTTGCCTGGAAGGAGGCAATGATGAATCTGCGGTTCCGCTCAGACCTAGCTTCTTCTTTTCGGGCAAGGCCTCTCCGCAATGGAAGTGCGAAACCATCTGTGTGCCGTACGCAGCAAAGTTTTACTTCAAACAAAGAAGCTTCGATGCTTCTCTTATATGGCTCACTGATGGTTGGATGCGCGAGTTTACGCACTGGCCACGGCCAGAGGTCAAATTGAAATTGGCACCTCATCGTCAGCCCCGCTGCAAACTGAAGCATGACGGATGCACATTTAGAGAGCAGCTCTTGATTCCAACCATCGCTTGTCAGCATAGGTCGCCAGGCTGGATGGTCGAGGTCGTTGAGTGAAGAGCCAATGCACTTGATGGAAAACTCTGTGGGTGAGGTTGCTAAACTTACGTATGGAACCCCGCTGGAATCCAAGCTCCGCAACCGAGCTGAGGCAAATGATGCCCCCACGTAACTTAAAGCGGGCCTCAGCGTGCCCGCGGCGAGAACCAGCTTGTGAAGCGAATCGTCCCGCTCTAAAAACCTGATTGTCTTATTCCATCGCATGTCCCCCAGGATTGGGCGCGTCTCTCCGTTGTCTGGGCTCAACAAATCAGTGACAGGTAGTTGGTCATCCGACCGAGGGTTTCTCGATGCAGCTCGGGCCGCAATCGTCGAATCGACCGCTAGTCGCGTGCATCCTACGGCGAACGCCCGCCAAACAACAGGAGCGTATATTTTGTTCCACTTGTTCAGCGCTGGCACAGGGGGTCTGACTTTCAAGAATGCCTCTTCGAAAATCGAGCAAAACTTTGAGATGCAAGAATCCTTATCGTTGCAACCTGCAGCAGGCCTGGAGTAAACGAAGAAGAGAGGCTGGCGGCCTTCGCGCCGATCTCGCGGGCGCACCTGGAGGAGGTCGGAGCGAGCTGCGATGCGCTTGCTCTGGACAGCCCCCACCTCCCTGCCCAGCGGCGCCCGGCGCAGGTTCGCGAGGGACGCGGACCCAACAAATCAGAATGCGGGTGCCACTTGCGAGTCGACGGGGGGAGCTGGACGGGGCAGGAAGAGGAAGACGAGGAGGGGGCAGACCAAGACAAACGCAATAAAGTCACCAGCCGCAACAACGCTGAATCGGAGCCAGATCCCCTGCCCAAGCAAGTAGCACGCAGAGATCAAATATTGAGACGTGATGGAGGAGAGCGCACTGCCTTCAACTAGCCACGCATGCCCTCTTTCTATTATCTCGTCATGCCTCTCTCTCTCTCTCTCTCTCTCTCTCTCTCTCTCTCTCTCTCGCACTTTCCCTTATGTGTTTTTTTTGTTGTTCTCTCTCTCTCTCTCTCTCTCTCTCTCTCTCTCTCTCTCTCTCTCTCTCTCTCTCTCTCTCTCTCTCTCTCTCCCCTTCTCTCTCACCCTATCTAGATGTAGATGCGCGTGTACGTGCAAGAATTTGCGCACACTGCAAATGCGCACCGGCTGCGCGCGAACGCGGGCGCACGCATACACGCGCACGCGCACGCACCAAACATGCGCATGCCAAATGCCCTTGAAAGCAAGCGCCGGGAGGGAGAGGCTGCGAGGAAGGACGAGAGGGGAGGCGATGCAATTCTGTCATGCCCAGGCAAACTGCGTCTCGCCAAATGTCCGAATACCGCATGTCCCTACACCCTTGGACCCGTTCCCCTCCTGTTGTTCATCAATATCGTGATCGCCCTCGATGATCTCGAGATCAACTGCGTTCAAGTAAGATACCAAAGCCACGTTGAAGGGGTGTGGCTCCTCGGGCCTACCCAGGTATGGTTCCAGTTTGCGGGATGCGACACCGTGGAGCGAGCTCCTTATGCAGCGCGTCGTGTTAACAAGTAGCGTTGCGCAAAACATCGGCGATATTATTGATAAGTCGGCAATGCTGGACGTAGAAGCCGCAAACATCATATGCATCATGCAATTCCCGTGCAGGGAGTGAGACGTGCTCTGGTTGCTATTATTCCAATGCGCAGCATAGTGGCAAGCTAAGGGAACCATAGTGTTTGCTTTATCGCTTGTTAGCACATTGGTACGGCGGATCGCATCAAATTGAAAAAAAAAAAAAAAAAAAAAAAAAAAAAAAAAAAAAAATCGGCTGCGATCAACCACGGAAGACAATATGGATCTCGCACTCTTGTCCTCAAGAACTGCAGGAGGTATAGGGACCCGCCTGCACGCGCAAGTGCGCGTGCACGAGCGCTTCAGTTGCGAATCGCCCCTTCGAGTACCCAGAGCCCGAAACCTTGAAGCGAAAACCTCGGGGAGAGTCGTCGTCGTCGTCGTCGTGTCGTCGTCGTCGTCTTCGTCGTCGTCGACGCTGGGGGACAGGACATGGCGAAGCCAACAGATTTCGCAAGTAGTCATCGCCCCATCTGCCAATCGGACCTTTCTCTGACCATGTATCATCAAAATTGGCCACGTGCCTTCCTCAAACTCTCCGTGAATGCCCATTTCTGTTTCGTCGATCGCTAAGTTTGTGCAAATGTGTGCGGGGCGATGGTCGTCTTCGCGTCCCAGTGTATCTGTCGCGTATCTGTATATGTATTGCGCCGTGGCGTCCCGACACTTTTGTATATAGCCATGGGTACTCTGAAAAAACGTCGCCATCACCGACGTCGAGAACGATTGAGGGTTAGTGGGCAAAGTTGTTTTTCTCTCACGTTTCCTTTTTTCTTGAACCTGGTGGACTCCGTGCGAAGAGGCCGATGCCGAAACATAACCTGAGCAACGCTTGTGGCCTGATCTGCTTGTACTTCCCACGGCCTTTCTGTTTGGGTTGTCGTTTAGCATCAAGGTCGATAACATCTCGGTGCCGAACAGCATTCATATTATGATCTTCGATATTGGCCATGGTATGGGACGCAACGTTTTTTATTTCTTCAGCCTGCGGTATCTCATCTTTGAAGCGTGCTTCCAAGCATCATGAGTCCCCTTCACATTGTGCAATTTTTCATGCTGTCCCACTGCATATATATCGACCCATCCACCGTCATTGGTACCGGCAGCGGCCTCCTCGATTGCAGCTGCGTCTACCCACTCCATCCGCGCAGCAAGGAACATGTTATAGGAGAGAGGGGGCAACAGAAAGCTTGACCCAATGCGTCAACGACGACATAAACATTGCGAGGGCGCCCCCCTCCTCATCAACGTCTTCCTCTATCTCCCCTCACCATTATCATCATCAAATTGTCTCTCGATTGTTCCTCTTCCGTATGCTTTCTCATGACCCCCCCGTTTCTCATCACTCATCACCATCCCCTTCTCGCTCCTTTCATCCTCTGATCATTTCTAGCCGATCCTCTTGTGTGCGTCTGTGTGTGTATGTGCGTGTGGCGCGTTTGTGTGTGTTTGTGTAGGTGTGTGTGTGTGTGCGTGTTCCCCCGTACAGGCCACGCTCGCTTTGCTTGCGGTCTAGGAAGCGTCAAGGGTGAAACTTCGGGGTTAGGAAGCGGGGTTGGGGTAGGAAAGCGGGGAAGGGGAAGGGTTAGGAAAGCGGGGTGAGGTAGGCGTGCTACATAAAGGAGAGACAAAAAGGAGTAGATAAAGGAGTAGAAAATGGAGGCTGCATCCGTGGGGACTAAGACGAGTAGCCCATATAGGATCCTGAAACGAAATAAGTGATGATGGTGATGATGATGATAATAATGATGAGGATGATGATGATGCTGCTGCTGCTGATGATGTTGATGGTGCTGATGATGATGATGCTGATGATGCTGATGATGATGCTGCTGATGATGCTGCTGATGATGATGACGACAATGATGCGCCCGTCAAGGGAGGAGCGTCCCGGCTGCCGCATTGACTCAACAGCAAGCTCATCCTGGGAGGAGGATCCCACCACCGTGCCACCCGGCACGCTGCGGCGTGGGAATATGCCGAAGGCTCCCCGGCAGGGGCTCTCTCAAGAACGTGCCCCGGAGCCCCGCAGCACTCCGCCGCGTGGCACGCCCGTCCGTCCCGAGGGAGGCCGGCCCAGGGTCTCCACGGGACTCCCCATGAGCTCCCCAGGGCTCCCAGGACAGCCCAGGAAGTCCACCAGCGGCCACCGAGATGGCTCCACGCTGCCTCGAGAGGCACCCAACAACTCTTAAAACAGCGCCCCGGCGAAGGTCGGCTCACCTGCGGTCTACGAGGGCCCAAAGGACCACGGAGAGCCCGAAGACGAAGCCCCTGGTCGACCCAGACAGAGCTGGAACCCCAGGCAACGCCGCTGCTGCTAGATCGGTCACAAATGCCTCCCCCTCATCCTCCTCCTGCCCCATCTCCTCATCGTCCCTTTGATCCGCCTCCTCCTCCTCATCCCTCGCCTTTTCTCCTTCGTCTTCTTCACGTTCCTCCTCCTTGCCCTCTTTTTCTTCGTCCTCCTCCTCCTCCTCCTCCTCCTCTTCCCACCTCCTACTCCTCCTCATTCTCTTTCCTCATCCTCCTCCTCCTCCTACTGTCCCCTCCGCATTTCAGCTAGTTCCTCACTCCTCGTCTCCCTCCCCTCCCTCCTCCCTCCTCAGCTCTTCCCCCTCCTCCGTCCTGCCTTCTACCTCTTCTCACTCCGTCTCCCCCCTCCTCCCCCCTCCTCCCCTCCATCTCCCCCCTCCTTCTCCTCCTTCTCCTCCCTTCTCCTGCGCCCGCGTGGCGGGGGATGAGGACGTCGGCGAGAACAAAGACCACGAAGACGGCGATGCGGCGAGCCAAACGTCGCAACCCAGAAAGTGTCCTGGGTTTCTTTTGGACAGAAACCAGGAGAGCCCAGAATCGAATCGATAAGTCGAACCGGCAATCGACATGAATCGGATCGGCGGAAATCGGCAGACAAGTCGGGAGGAGTCGAATCGGCGGAACTCGGCAGAGTTGTAAGGCCTCATTGAGGGATCGGAAACCAAATCGGAATCCGAAGTCGAACCGAATTGGAACCAGAGGCCATCGAAGTCGAATCGAACCGAATCGGAGGGACCGAAGGGAGCCCCGACGAACTCCTGAGCGACAAACGGGCCGTGGCCACGGGAGGCCTCTCCCGGAGGCCCGACGAGACGAGAGAGCAACCAGCCGCCTCCTCTGGAGACCCCGAGAAGCAGGGGGTGGAGGAGGGGGAGGAGGAGAAGGAGGAGGAGGAGGAGGAGGAGAAGGAGGAGGAGGAGGAGGAGGAGGAGGAGGAGAGGAGGAGGAGGAGGAGGAGGAGGAGGAGTGGAGGAGGAGGAGGAGGAGGAGGAGGAGGAGGAGGAGGGGAGGGGATGATGGAGAGGAGCCCCCCAGAACCGACCCAGACGCTCCACACATCGCCCAGGCATCTCCTCGACCCGTGCATCCCCCGGCCTCGATCCTCGGGAGAAGCCGGCGACCCCCTCCAGTGTCGTGACGCCCCCTCTGGCGGCGCCCTGCTATAACCGCGGGCGGGACCCAGCCGTACGCCGTGCTGGGCGGCTTGAACAGCTGGGCAAGCAGACCCCGACGCTGCCTTGCGGGGCCGCGTCCATGCCGGGCCTCGTCGTCGGCCGCCTTCGCCACCGCCATCGCCGTTGCCGCCGCCGCCGCCACCGTCGGCGTCGTCGTCGTCGTCGTCGGCGTCGTCGTCGTCGGCGTCGTCGGCGTCGGCGTCGGCGTCGGCGTCGGCGTCGGCGTCGTCGTCGGCGTCAGCGTCGTCGTCGACTCTGCTGTCGTCGACGTCGGCGTCCCCGTTGCGGCAACGGGGACGGCGAGGCACCTACGACCGAAGGGCAGCGACGAAGGGCAGCGACGAGGAGGACGAGGAGGACGAGGGCGACGACGAAGGCAACGCCGCTGCCTTCGTCGTCGCCCTCTTCCTCCTCGTCCTCCTCCTCCTCGTCGTCGTCGTCGACGTCGTCGTCGTTGTCCGCCCCTCTGCGGCCTCCTCCTCCTCCTCCTCCTCCTTCTCCTCCTTCTCCTCCTTCTCCTCCTTCTCCTCCTTCTCCTCCTCCTCCCCGTCGCAGCCGTCGTCGTCGTCCTCCTCGTCGTCGTCGTCGTCGCCGTCGTCGTCGTCGTCGTCGTCGGCGCCGTCGGCGCCGTCGTCGCCGCACGTCGCCGGGGCGGGCGGCGAGCGGCCTCGGCATCCTCGTCGTCGTCGTCGTCGTCGTCCTCGTCGTCGTCCTCTCCCCAATGCTGCCCCTCCTTGGGCGGGCGGGCGAAGAAGTGCACACGTCGGTCGGAAGACGTGTACACGTCGGTGGGTACAAACAGGAAGTAGGAAGGCTCAACTGGGCCGCGGAAGGAGTAGGTAAAAGCATGATCGGAAGAGGCAGATCGAGCGGCCCCAGGCCCTCCCTGAGAACAACGAGGCACAGAAGAAGTGCATCGATGATTGAAGCAAGAAGGCGCTTGAAGTAGATCGGGATCTCGGAATCCAACCATGTCTACCTTCAACGACCGACGTGTATACGATCAACCTTTTCCGACATCGGGGATCCCATCTCAGGGCGACTGGAAAACTTCTACACCTGAATATTCTACGCTACGAAAATGAGCTTCACTCAAAACGCAAGCGTTTTGCCAAAGAGTACCTCAGGTCCAAATGCACGGGGGGTCTACGAAAGGGCAGGCTTGAAGAAACCGGCCAGGGTCCAACCCAGATTCTTGGTGTTCGGGGCCCGTGAGAGTTGATGAGTTTTCTCCAGATGTTTGATGGGCGTACTTTGGCCGGTGAGGGTACACAAGCTCTCCAGCCGCCCTGGGACTGGCGTCCCCGCTGGCGGGCAAGTCGAGATGCATACCCGTCTTGGCCCGCTGACTCCTGCTGCCCTCCCGCCGCCACGTGCCCCGAAGATCCCCTCCTTACGGCAGGCCTCCGGGATCGAGTCGCGACTTCGGATCGCATCGGACAACGGCTAGGGACCGCCGGCGAATCGTCCCGACTCGAATCGACGTCGGCCCGCCGCGCACGGCTCTGGCTGGCCCTGGCCGATGCCGCTGAAGCGGTCCGAATCGAATCGGATTGGGATGGCGGCCCCGGCGGGCGCATGGAATCGCATCGAATCGGAACCTGGGCGGCCCTGCGTGGTCTTTCTCCCGAGGTTCGGACCACAGTGGTGCTGACCACGCTGACGCAGGCACCAGCAATGAAACATGGGGTGGCCTCCGGAGCAACCGAGGCCGAGAATGACGGGATGAGTCGTTCGTCATGATCCCTCTGTTCCCTCTGCTGAAGGGGGGGCGTTGGGGGGGGACCAGCTCAGGCGGGGAAGCATCGACCTGGAATCGGCGACATATCGCCGATGCATCAGAGATATGCCCCCGATAGCACATCCGCACCTTCCTCGGCGAGGTGGGCTGTCAGGCCCCTATCGGCGATCAGTGGGAGATCGGGGTCGATGCACCCCCCTGAGCTTATCTCACCCTGATCGGCTACACGCAAGAGCGACCCTGGGTAAGAGTGACCTTCGGAGCGCGACCTTTTGGGGGCCGCGGGGGGCCGAAAAACACACGCGCGCAAGACGCTACCGCCGCATCGCGCTGGCGAACGGGGGACCCCATGAGGCCCGCACCGAAAGGCCACCCCGGCGAAAGGCCATCCTCACGCCGAGTCGACCTGACGTTGCCCGTGGCCTGCTCCCTCTGCCGAGGATGCCGAGATCCCCTTGGAGCATCCCTCTGGTCGTCCCTGCCTTCCCCGACCAGGCCCGCCCGCCCGCCCTCGCCTCGTTCCGCTCCTCTGCTGGTGCTGAACCTACGGCAGCAGGTCCCCAGAGGACTTAAAAGCGGGCAAGGAGCCAGCCCAGAAGGCAATACAAGGCAACGTTTTCTTCTTCGGCGTTTCGCCATTGGGCAGACAGGGGGGGAGCGGGGGGGGGGGTTCTGGCTCCGGACCTCTGCTCAGCGCGACTGTTTGGAACAGGGCGTCCATCATGGGAGAGGCTCCACCTGCTCGAAACAGGCGCCCAAGACAGCCAAGATCTACTCCATGGAGGGGGCGGGGGGGGGGTGCGAGGGCCCGCGCCGATCGGCAAAACAATGAATAAGAAAACAATCACCAACAGAAGCTCCTGTGGCACTGCCCGAGGGGGGTGGGGATGGCGCGGCGAGCGGCGAGCGCGCCGAGCCTGCGCTGCCCGGAGGCGCCATCCTCGTCAGCAGCGGGCCGCAGGGTGAATGCGACTGCCGTCGTCGCCAACGCCGCCTCTGCAGTCGTTGTTGTTGTCGTCATCGTCGTCGTCGTCGTCGTCGGCGGCGGCGTCGTCGTCGTCATTGTCGTCGTCGACGCCGCCGCCGCCGCCGTTGTCGCTGTCGTCGTCGTCATCACCGAGGTCGTCGTCACCGTCGTTGTCGTCGTCGCCGTCGTCGTCGTCGCCGTCGTCGCCGTCGTCGGGGGCGACGGCGGCAGCGTCGTTATCTTCGTGGTCGATGCTCGACGATCGCGGAAATCGGTTTTCGAGGGTGCTCGGCCAGCTTTGGGGGGCTTCTCGTGGAGGGCTCGCGGTGAGCTCTTGAGGCTGCACTGCTTCTGCAGGTGTGAGCGGACTTAGACATCTGGCTGCTCCAATTTTTCGATGCGTGGGCCCTGGAAGACCGCACCACTTCCCTGGGGCCGGTTGTTCGTCCCGAGTCGCTTTTTGATGCTCCCAAGCTCCCGAGCCCTGGCGAGGGCCCCTGGAGACCGAAAACGGCACAAGAACCACCCGCTCCAAGTTTTTCGAAGCGTCGGATCTCTAGGGAGGTGGGAGCAAGCCTTCTCCTCCTCTTTGCTCCCGCTCTCCTCGCTTCCTGACCCTCCGGGGAGCCGGAAGAACCGACTGGGACGGGCCCAGGGATGGGCCCTGGGGGCCGGGTGTGGGGGCAGCGGGGCTGCCTCTCTGAGAGGCTTGCGAGAAGGCGCGTCTGATCAGGCAGGAGGCCAGGACAGACTTGGAGGAGTGGGAGGGTGATGTTCCGAGCTCGACGCGAACGACACCGAGCACGTACATCAGCGACGATGTCTAGCTCATCGCCGCCTTTCGTAGCCCTCGTCAGCGACGGCGTGGCTACTCGCTCGGATCCTACGTATCTGAGAAGCCCCCTATACCATGCTCAAGACCGCCCTCTGGGGACGGCACGGGGGGCGAGGACAGATCCGTACGTCCGACCCGTCGAGAGCCATCAAGACCGCAAATGTCGACACGGTTGACTGCATCGGGGCCCTCCACAAAAAAAAAAAAAAAAACTGGGGCGCAAAACTGGTCAAGGGGATGGGGTCGAGAGCACTGCCCTCCCTCCGTTGTTTGTTTTGGCTTGTCGTTTGCCCCCCCCCCCCGTCCCACCCCTACCCCCCTAAAAACACGATGTCGCCTGCAAAGGAGGAATTGGGGTCCCTCCGCCCCATCCCCATCCCCCTCCCACTTCTTCCTCCTCCTCCTCCTCCTCCTCCTCCTCCTCCTCCTCCTCCTCCTCTGGCGCGGGCGGTGGCGTGGATGAAAGGATGGAGCAAGCATGGGGCACGACAGCCTGACATGGGATGGGGAGCAAAAGGAATCTCCTCACACATCCGATGCTGCTGATCATCCTTCCTCCTCATAAAGTCTCCCCCTCCTCATCCGCTTTCTCCTCCTCCTCCTCCTGCTATTCCTAAATGGGGGCGGCCAAGTGCGAGGCTCTGACGACACATTGGTGATCCCGTGAACCGAACGATCACTCCTCCATGAACAAAAATCTGGATAAACTTGGAATATGTCGTTCACGCTGGTTTCTTGGATCGGCGCTGTACCCCTACCTAACGTCAGCTTTCTTCGTCGAGACCAGGAATGATCACGCCCAGGTGAGATTGGAGACGGCACTGGAGGGGGGGCAAGAGGAAAACGATCGGAGGACGCGCACCATACACCGATCCTGGCCAGACCCATCCTGGGCCCAAGATCGGTGTAGGTTTGGCGCCCTCCGAACACGAAGAGCACGGACAGACAGAGCGGCAGACGGATTTGGGCAGGCAACGCACCTGTCGGATGTGAAAGTTTATCTCAGAGAATCGGGACCTGCTGTGCGGAAAATATCCAACCGATATTTCATCGGCACGGACCTTACTTCTGAGGCGCTCTGCCCTCTTCCTCTTTCTCTTCCTCCTCCTCCTCCTCCTCCTCCTCCTCCTATTCCTCCTCACCCGTCCTCCTCCTTGTGCCCCCTCCTCCTCTCTCCTCCCTCCTCCTCCCTCCCTCCTCATCCTCTCCTCCTCCTCCTCCTCCTCTCCTCCTCATCCTCCTCCTCCTCCTCCTCCTCTCCTCCTCCTCCTCCCTTTTCCTCCTCTCCTCCTCCTCCTCCTCCTCCTATCCTCCTTTCCTAACCACGTCCTCCATCTCCTCCTCCTCCTCGTCCTCTCTCCTCCTCCGGCGCCTCCTCCTCCTCCTCTTCCTCCTCCTCCTCGTCCTTCTCCTCCTCCTCCTCCTCCTCCTCCTCCTCCTCCTTATATCCTCCTCCTATCCTCCATTCTCCTTATAGATAACTCCTCCGTGTCGCACCTCGAGGCCAATCTTAAGGGCGGGCCGGGCGTTTCGCCTAAAACTTCCTCACCACTTATGACTCTGAAGCTTTCAAAGTGACAACAGCTTCACAGATGGAGGGCAGGTGATTTTCAAAATGTGGCTCTCGCCTTTAGCGCCGCGCACGTTCGTTTCAAAACTGTGCAAGAACTTTACGGATTGAGGGCGGGTCGTTTTCAAAATGTGGCTCTCGCCTTAGCGCCGCGCACATTCGCTGTAAAACTTTGCAGGAGCTTCCCGGATTGAGGACGGGTCGTTTTCAAAATGTGGCTCTCGCCTTAGTGCCGCGCACATTCGCTGCAAAACTGTGCAAGAGCTTCACGAATTGAGGGCGGGTCGTTTTCAAAAAATGCTCTCGCCGTGGCGCCGCGCACATTCATTTTAAACATGTGCAAGAGTTTCACGAATTGAGGGCGGTTCCTTTTCAAGATGTGGCTCTGGCCTTAGCGCCGCGCGCATTATATGACATGTACAACAACTTCACGGCTTAAGGGCGGTTCCTTTTCAACATATGGCCCTCGTCTTAGGGCCAGGCACCGTCGTTTCAAACATTCGCAAGAGTTTCACGGACTCACATGATCAACGTACCAGAAGTTGCGTTCTGGAAGGATGCAGGATTATGCGGGGGCACAAGTTATGTTGATTAGTCCCGCAAGTGGCGTTCTGGCACGGTTCAGGGTCGTCAAGACGCAGCAGTCAGTCAGGTGGATACGTGGCTTTGGAATCCCGAGAACAATGTTTTGGCACCCTTCAGGGTCGACGAGGGCCTCCCACGAGGCCCCATCCACAGGCCTCCCGAGCAGTCCCAGCTGCACTCAAAAGAACCCCCTCGAGCAGTCCGAGGAGGTCTCCACACCGCAACCCCGGGGCGCGGAGCGCCCCAGGGCACGCCGCCGCCGGAGGCATCGCCCAGGAGGCCCAATAGGGCCCAAGAAGGCGCAAGCGAGGCCAGGGCAGCGGCATCGGAACCCGTTCCTCCGGTGGCCTTCGGGGCACACCTCGGGTCTCCGGCCGCCTCCCGGGACGATCCCGACACCACGGGAACGCTCTCGACGAGGCGCGGCGGTGTCGGAACCTGTTCCTCCTCTGGGCGAGCTCCTCGCCAGCACGCTCGTTCCATAGAGCGGCATGGTGTCAGACCACGACGTGCACTTCATTCATACCACAGAGGAGCAGCTGGATCGCGAAGGCATCACAACCAGCTTCGACTCGATGCTGGCTCGCGCAACACTCGCGGGCAACAGTCTCACCCACGTGCAACGTAGTCTTCGGAAGGCAGCCCTCCATGCCGGCCATCGTCGGCACGCCCGTGAGGGTCTACATGATCTGAGTGGCTCGATCTTCTCCTTCCCTCTGCTCGTCCCCGCTCCGCCGTGCCTCCATTTGCTTCTGGCGCGCCTCGCCCCTTGCCCGACGGGCGCCTGCACCAGCCTCGTGCCCGCTCGTGCCCGCGGACTTACAAGACGGGGAGGGGGAGGGGGAGGAGGAGGGGAAGGGGGACAGTCCCCCTGTCCTGTGGGGCACGCGCGCGGAGGAGGATGATGAGAAGGAAGAAGAGGAGGAGGAGGAGGAGGAGGAGGAGGAGGAGGAGGAGGAGGAGGAGGAGGAGGGGGGGGGGAGGAGGAGGAGGAGGAGGAGGAGGAGGAGGAGATAGTGGTTGGGTTTATGGAGGAGGAGGAAGAGGAGGAACTGTTCAGCCGGCCGATCCCCTGCGCGCCGCCGGGCCCTCGTCGGCTCGCGGGGAGGGTCCTGGGTCTGGCGGCGCCTCCGCGGCGGCGCCTCGGGCGCGGGCGGGCTCGACTGCGCCGCGGCCGCGGGCGGGCTCGGCGGCTCCGCGGCCTGGCGCACGGATGGCGATGGTGATGATGATAATGGCGCTGGCGATGGCGATGGCGATGGCGATGATGATGATGATGATGATGATGATGATGATGATGCTGATGATGACGATGAGGATGGTGATGAGGACGACGATGACGATGACAATGACGATGATGGTGATGATGATGATGATGATGAGGATGATGATCATGATGATGATAATGATGATGATGGCGATGGCGATGATGATGATAATGATGATGATGGTGATGACGATGATGATGATGACGATGATGATCATGATGATGATAATGATGATGATGATGGCGATGGCGATGATGATGATAATGATGATGGTGGTGATGACGATGATGATGACGATGATGATGAGGATGACGATGTGTTGATGATGATGATGCTGATGATGGTGATGGTGTTGATGATGAGAATGGTGATGTTGGTGATGACGCTGATACGGGTGATGATGATGATGATGACGATGATAATGATGATGATGACGATGCTGATGGTGATGGGGGGATGATGGTGATGCTGATGATGATGATGATGATGATGATGACTATGAGGCTGATGATGAGAATGATGCTGATGATGATGAACACGATGATGGTGATGATGATGGTCATGGTGATGAGGTTGATGATGATGCTGGTGATGATGCTGATACTGGTGATACTGCTAATGATTATGATGATGATGCTGATTATGATGGTGATGGCGAAGCTGATGATGATGGTGATGCTGGGGATGATGATGTTTATGGTGATGATGATGACGATGGTGATGATGATGCTGGTGATGATGGGCGGTGATGGTGATTATGATGATGATGCTGCTGAGGCTGATGAAGCTGACGATGAAGACGATGATGATGATGATGATGATGATGATGATGATGATGTTGTTGTTGATGATGATGATGCTGAATCTGACGATTCCTATGCTGATGCTAACGCTGCTCATGATGATTTCGATGCTGATGGTGCTGATGTACATGAGGATGGTATTGATGGTTGTGCTGAGAAGAATAATGACCATGACACTGGTAGGGGTGATGCTGATGTTGATGCTGATGATGATGATGATGCTGATGATGCTGCTGTTGATGTTGATGTTAATGCTGATGATGATGCTGATGCTGATGTTGCTGTTGATGATGATGATGATCATATTGATGTTGATGCTGATGATGATGATGATGCTGATGCTGATGTTGTTGTTGATGATGATTATGAGGCTGATGATGAGAATGATGATGATGGACGTGATGATGGTGATGATGGTGATGGTGATGGTGATGATGATGATGATGATGATGATGATGATGATGATGATGATGATGATGATGATGATGAAGATGAGTACTGCGCGCCCACGGAAAACTAAGCACCCCAAAGAGGGGGGCCGGGAGGAGGGAAGGGTGGCGAACCACGCCCGCGGCATGTGCGTGGACGGGAGGGGGGGGGGGAATCTCGCTGGACACCACGTCAGGGTGTCGTATGCCAGTAGCCTGCGGTTCCGGGGAACGCACTGGCAACAAGAACCCTGTGTCCTCCTCCTCCTCCTCCTCCTCCTCCTCCTCCCGCTCCCTCTCCCCCCTCCCCTTTTCGCCTCCCCCTCCTCCCTGACTCCTCAAGCTCGCTCTCGAAAACAGCGTGTGCTACGGGCCCAGGGAGGTAGCCTACGGACAAAAGGAGGGCCGTGAGGTCTGGGAGATCTCGGGGCCCTGAACGTGGCGGCCACCTCTCCCTGGTCCTCGCCCGCCCCCTGGAGTCCACACACGAAGAGTCCACGCCCGAGCCGGGGCGCCCGAGGTTCGAGGATCGCTGAAGGATCGGGGGGGGATCGGTGATCGATGGGAGCATCGGGGAGGGATCGAGGATCGAGGGGAGGATCGGACATCGGCGGCAGAACCGATGGGAGGATCGGGCATCGATGGGGGGACCGGGGCGAAGCCAGGATCGATCGCCGACGAGCGAATCGAGGACGGGCCAGGGAGGGTCGGTCGGTGGGGGTCCCTGGGAGAATGGAGGACGGGCTCCCATGCAACCCTTGCCACTGGAGCGTTCTGTGATGCCCCCTACGGGGCCACGATGTCCGTGGGGCGTCTCCCAAGATGGGTGAGGAGGAGGAGGAGGAGGAGGAGGAGGAGGAAGAGGAGGAGGAGGAAGAGGAGGAGGAGGACGAGGAGGAGGAGGAGGATGAGGAGGAGGAGGAGAGGAGGAGAGGAGGAGGAGGAGGAGGAGGAGGAGGAGAGAGGAGGAGGAGGAGGAGGAGGAGGGGGGGTCTCTGCGGCGCTAAGGCCCGAGGCTCGAGGAGGGCAGGCGGGCCGGGACATGTCCTCGGCCAGGGGCCGAGGCGGACGGCCGCGGACAGGCTCGCTCGCAGCTGCGCCCTCGGAGGGGGGCGCCCGAGCTCAACGCTCGGTGATCGGTGGGTTCCGGAAGCTGCTGCGCTTGGCTGCCGCGAGGCGCAACACGCAGCACGTGGCGTGTTTTGGCACGGAGCCCGACACGCAGATCGAACACGCGCGTTTGGCGCGATACCGTCGCCAAAACTTGGCCCAGCACGTGCCGAGCCAACACGCGGCGTGTGGACACGGTCGTTCTGAGCACGGCACGCGTTGCGTTTCAAAACGGGCGCATCGGGACAGCTGAGCTGCTCGTTCGACCCTGCTATGTTTTGCCTCGCTGGGCTCTCCCTGCCTGGCTTCGGGGCTCGATTCTTCGCTAGGTCGCTGTCATTCCCCGCCGTTGTGTCTTCCCTTTGGCCCTCGTCAGCTCGCCTCTTTCGAGCCCTCGTTCGGTCCTGCTGCTGCCTGGGAGTTAGCACTTGACTCCAACCCACCTACAGAATCGGATGGGACGCACACGGACACACTAATACCATGCGTCCTCCTTGGAGGCTCCTTGGAGGCGTGCGTTCGACCCGGACATATAGCGTAGACTACGACTACGACTACGACTACGATACTAGAACCAACTTGTAGCACATAGCTTCAAGAGCGGTACGGCCAGAAAGCACTTGCATCGGAGCATATACTGTGAGGTTTCTCGCCGCGCGCGTCGCCCCCATGGGGGGCGACGCACACATACTACTAGTATGTTGGGGTGACGCCGCTCGAAGAGGGACCTGTTGGGGCCCCATAGAAGCCTCCGGCGATATCCAATGCCCCGGGAGGCCTTCAGGGAACTTCGGGGGCCCTCTAGAGCAAAAGCACGACGCCCAATGTCTCTCCTGGGTCGGGGATCTCCTATTTCGAGCAAGCAGGGGGCCATCAACAAAATCGCTGCTCTGGAAACGCGGTCATCTGCACGCCCTTGGCCTAATTACCCACTGGAAGAGAATCGCTTGCTGGCCCAGACCGCGACACGCGAACATCCTCGGGCACCTGCGGGCAACCTGGACAGGAATGCAAGGGAAGGATGCAAGGCCCTTGCGACGTCCAGGCGGCTGCCAAACAGCCAAAGGTGCACTGCGTCCTTGCTGCACCGACCGTGCCCCTTTGCAGCACACACTCGAAAAAGGCCCTGGCGAAAGGCCATACCCTATGCAGCTGCGTGTCGCGCAGGGCGTGGCCCGATCCACACATCATTGCTGAGCGCCGCGGGAGGGATGGACTGCGGGGACGTGCGGACAAGGGGCTGCGGAGCAGCGCGGAGAGGCGCGCTGAGCTCCCTACAGGGCACGACCCGCAGGTGTGCCGAAGTAGGCGGAAGCCCACATGCAAGGACGCTCATTGGGACGGCAGGTGGAACTCCTATAGGGCGCGATCTGCGTGATGGGTGTGCAAAGGTAAACCGGAACTGCATGCGAACTGGCCTACTGGGGCCGTAGATGGAGATCCCTATGAAGCACGATCCGCGTGAGGGGGGCGCCGAGAGTCGCATGCGCCCGCGCCCCCTGGGGCTTTAGGTTGAGCTCCGTGTGGGGGCACAACGCGTGCGAGGGGTGTGCGGGAGGTGCGCGGCATGCAGGTTTCCGCCAAAGAATTGGCGACGTGCGGCATGAAAAATGCACGGTGTGCGGTATGTCTCCGTACCTGCTGGGGTCGCCAGAGCTCGGCGCGACCCACAAAAAAGGGCGCGCAGGAATGCGCGCGACCACTGGTGCCCTACTTACGGAGGACGGAAGATTTTCTTCTTGAAATCGAAGAGGACCACCCCCGTCCCCCGTAGAATCTTAACACGGGGGGGGGCCTGCGGTCGACGGATCCCATTCTTGTCGGCTCCCGGAATGAATTTTAATATTATAAATTCAATACGGGGATCCCGAAAATTAGACATGGGATCCGCGCGCACGGAAATGGGATCCGCCGCGATTTCACGATTACGGTAAGGTTGGACATCGGATCCGTGCGACCCTCATTGGGTTCGCCGCTATGATTTCCCACAGGGCCCGTGCACCGCGTGGGACCGTGAGGATCAGCGCCAAGAGGAAAAAAAAAATCGGCCTGGGGATGTAGGTGGAGCTCCAATTGGGAGCACCGAGCGTGCGAGGAGTGTGCCGACGTGGGCGTGTAGCGGCATGCGCTCGCGCCCGCTTGGGCCGCAGGTGGAGTTCCCAGTGGGGGCACGAAGCGTGATAGGTCAGGTCAGGTGAGATCCGATCGCGCGCGGAGGTCGTGCGCAACCCACAAGTGGAGACGGCCGCTGGCAGGCTATTGCGAACACATGAAGTTACTCTCGAATCTTGCCCAATCTAAAGCCGACATGGGGGGAGGTGCGGCATGCGCGCGCGTCCACTGGCGCCGTAGGTGGAGCTCCCCGTGGAGCCACGCCGCGACACGTGCGAGGAATGCGCCGGAAGGGGCGCGTCCACTGGGGCCGTCGGTGGAGCTCTGTTTGGGGGCACGACGCGTGCAAGGGGGGGTCGGCATGTGCGGGGTTCGGCAATCGCGCGCGGACTGGGGCCGTGGGTGAAGCTCCGTGTGGGGCACGACAGGTCTGCAGAACCTGGCGCGTGGCAGCATGCGCCCAGGCCGACTGGGGGCTGTAAGGAGGCGCTCCCAGCGGGGCCCGACGCGCACGAGCGATGCATCACCACAGTGGGCGTGGACGTGCGCCCGCCCCCACCCTCTGCCGCTCCCACAAGAGCCGAAGGTGGGGCTCCGCGCTTCGGGGGCACGAAGCGTGCGAGGGGTGTGCCGAAGGGGGCGTGGGGTCGCATGCGCCCGCACCCGCTGGGGCCGCACATTGAGCCCCCATTCGGGGCACGAAACGCCCTATAAGGGGGGACACGGGACTGGGGCGGCGTACCGCGAGCGATGAGGAGGAGGAGGGAGGACGGCGGGGGAGAGAAGGCGGAGGAGTAAGAAGAGGAGGAGGAGGACCAGTGGAAACCCAAGAGTCATCAACGATGTTGGAATATACCATCCCTCCAAGCTCCCTCTTCATAGGTATTTACAACGGACAAATCCACTGAGGGAACTGCCTCGTTGGAAGACAACCGAATGAAGACCCTGAAACATGCCAAACGATTGTTCTCGGGATTCAAATACCACGGATCAACCAGACTGTTGCGTCTGGACGATCTTGAATCGAGGCAGAACACCACTCCTGGGACTTCAGCACCGCGAATCGAAGCAATTAACTGTTGCACTTCATTTTTCTGAATCCTTCCATTGCACAATGTCTTGTTTGTTGGTCATGGGAATCCGTGAAACTCTTGTAAATGTTGACAACGAACGTGCGCGTCGCTAAAGCAAAAAACCATGTTGAAAACCACCCGGCCTCAATCCGTGATACTCTTGGAATTTTCTGTCAAAAAGGATGTGTGCGGCGCTCAGGCGAGAACCACATGTTGAAAACGACCCGCCCTCAATCCGTGAAGCTCTGGCATTAAGAAAAAACGGGTTTGCGCGGCGCCACGGCGAGAACCACATTTTGAAAACCACCCGCCCTCAATCCATGAAACTCTTGCAGATCTTTGAAGCAAATGCGCGCGGAGCTAGAACGAGAACCACATTTTGAAAACGGCCCGCCCTCAATCCGTGGAACTCTTGCAATTGTGTAAACCGAATGTGCGCGGCGCTGAGGCAACAGCCGCATTTTGAAAACCACCAGCCCTCCATCTGCGAAGCTGCTGTCAAATTTAAGCTTCAGGGTCATCAATCCGCCGACCCTGTCGGCGTGTGTGAGGGGCTCTTCCGTTCGAGTCGGGCTTTCCCGTTCGACTCGTCGTCGCCGTCTTTCTGAGTTCCACTCACCTGGGCCCTCTTCCTCAGACAAGCCGTCCACGGCGAAATTGGACAACGTCGTAGTTCAGTCGAAGAGAAGTCCCGTCCTTTTGATCCCTTCCCGGTCCTGGGGGTGGGTCGCCACCCAGATTCGTTTTCCTCCCGGGGGGGTAGCAAGGCCAAGAACAGCCACAAGACGGGCCAAGAGCGCTCCAAGTCATCCCCAAGACGGTACAAGAGCGCCACGCATCGACGAACGATCGCCCCAAGATGTTCAAGACTGCTCGAAAATGGCCCAAGAGGCCCCCAAGAAGCTCCAAGAGAGCGCAAAGAGCACTCCCAAGAGGGCCCCAGGAGCCAAAATCGTTATTCTGAATGATTTCAGCCTTTTCGGCTTTCCGCCGGACCAAGACGGCCCAAGAGGTCCCCAAGAGCGCCCCAAGACGGCCCAAGATGCCTCCAAGAGGGCTCCACGACTCCCCAACAGGGACGCAGGACGGCCCAAGAGGCGCCGAAGACGGCCCAAGAGGGCCCCAAGACAGGCCCAAGAGTGCGCCCAGAGGGGGACGAGGAACCGAGAATTCGAGACTTCCGCCCCATGAGGCCCCCAGGAAGCCCCAAGAGGTCTCCAAGAGGCTCCAAGAGCGCTCAAGCGGCCCCAAGAGGCCCCGAGAAGCTTCCAAGCAGCCCCCAGGAAGCCGCAAGAGGCCCCCAAACTGCTCAGAGGTTCCCGATAGCGCTCCGAAGAGACCCACGTCAGCGTCGTCGTCCTCGCCGCATTCTCCCCCTCCTCCTCCTCCTGCCACTCCTCCTCCGGAGCCTCCTCCAACTGCTCATTCCTCCTCCTGCTCGTCCCCCGCGTCCTCCTGCTGCTGCCCCACCTCGCCCACCGCCTCCTCTTCCTTCTTCTGCTCGTCCTTCTGCTCATCCTGCTTGTCCGCCTGCTCCTCCACCTCCCTCGTCTTCGTCGTCGTCGTCGATCAGGGTTGGCGGCGCCGGCCGTCAGGCCTCTCCAATAGTGAGGAAGTCAGAGGCGAAACGCCTGGCCCGCCTTACAAAAACTGGCCTCGGGGTACGACAGGGGGAAGTTATTCATAAGGACAGGGAAAGGAGGACGAGGAGGACGAGGAGGGGAGGAGGAAGAAATGGAGGAGGAAGAGGAGGAGGAGGAGAAGGTGGAGGAGGAGGAGGGGGAGGAGGAGGAGGAGGAGGAGGAGGAGGAGGAGGAGGAGGAGGAGAAGGAGGAGGAGGAGGTGGTGGAGGAGAGGAGGAGGAGGAGGAGGAGGAGGAGGAGGAGGAGGAGGAGAGGAAGGAGGAGGAGGAGGAGGAGAGGAGAGGAGGAGGAGGAGGAGGAGGAGGAGGAGGAGGAGGAGGAGGAGGAGGAGGAGGAGGAGGAAATGGCGTGATGGCAGGGCGCGGAGGGGCAGGTTCGAAACAAGGGCCCAACAACACAAGAGGGTTCAGGACAATATATAAATCCAACAGAACTCGAAACAAGACGACCCTCCTGAACGTCTGCTCTACCACTTTTGGCGGCGAGCGAGGGGGGGAAATGAGAAGGAGAAGCCCTTGTCAGAACGCGGAGGGGTTCATCAGAAGCCCTCGCGCCTTCTGAGAAGTTTTCTGTGTCTTCGGGGAAAGTTTTGAAAACTTCTCAGAAGGCCAGGGGAGTCCCGAGCCTTCTGACCAGTTTCGCCCCTTCACCCACTGGCTCGCCGCCGACACTCCTACATACCGCTCGAGTGAGAGCGGGGAGGGGCATGAGATCATGCACTCAAGTTGTTCCCCACATCCTTTCACGCCTCCCCCTCAGCCAATCTGCGCTCTGTCCAGAACATCAACACGCAAGCTGCTATGCGTTACACGGTAATGGCGTCCAAGAAACAGTCCACCTTTCCAGCACCCAAAACCCATCTAGACTCTAGACTTTCGGTTACCCACGTCGCGCGGTGACATCTCAATCGCTCGTCAATGGATACAACACAACTCGCAGAGACAAGGACACGATTGAACGCCCGACTGGCACCGCCCGGCGGCTGATACGATAGCTCACGTTATGCCGATGGAGCCGACGCCTTCTAATCATCTTCACCACCCTGCATCGGATCGCCGAGACATCTTGGCATGATGGACGCGGGTCCCGAGAGGAACGGGCCCTGGCCCCGGGGCCTTGCCCCGAGACCAGCTCGTCATCCTGAGCCGCTTTCTGACACACGGGGCCCGCGGGGCGCCCCAGGACACCAAACAGTTGCCGTGGAAAACCTCAGCATCCGCTCCCCTCAAGACTCGCCCCCTTCATTGGCGAAACCAAGAGAAAAGTGCCCATACGTACCGCCACTCCCCGGATCTCTCCAAGGGTGCGTTCCGACAAGGATGCCGAGGCGAGTCCAGCGGTGGCGACGAGGGCCTCCCAGGAGGCCCCCCAGAAGGGGAACACGAGGGAAGGGTAATTAGCGGTATGTGTACTCGATCCTCCTCTGAGGATCTTGCCGGCCGGAATCTACATCGAACCGGATCTATCGGGACTGCCAACGTCGTCGCAACACGACGGCGCCGCCGTCGTCGCAGCACGTGCGACCGACCGCGCCCGCGGCGCCCTCGCCTTGCGCTGGCGGAGGCCCTCGGCGTCGCCCTCGAGCGAGGCGGCCGCCGCCGCCTGCGGGGCTCCCCGGAGGCCCAACGACGCCACGGAGGGGGCCCCTCTGGGCGGCGCGCACGGAGAGGAGGGCTTCTTAGGAGGCTGCTCCTTCGAAGGCGCAGGCCTTACATCTACAGACAAGGCCCGCGCCTTCTGAGAAGCAGCCTCCTTCTGGGAAGCCTGCACCCCTCCCCCTACCCCCCCTTCTGCGCGCCGCCAACTCTCGGGCGCCGCTACAAAGCCGCGGGCCTCTTGCGGGCCTTCTCTTCCGCCCCCCCTGGGCTCCTTGGAAGAAGAGAAGAAATAACGGCACAAGCATTTTGGAGAAACTTGCGTTTGCTTTCGAGGAGGGATGTAGGTGGTGCAGCATGTGTGTGGGGGGGGGGGGGGGGCAAGTTGTCCAGTGCAAGCTATGTGGTGCAAGCTGCGTGATGCAAGCGATATGGTGCAAGCGTGCAAGCTGAGTGGTGCACGCTATGAGATACAAGCTGTCGTGCGACCTGTGCGGCCGTCCCGCGCGCGAGGCCCCCCCCCCCACCGGGCGCCCACGAGGAAGGCACGAGGCGAGACCTCGGCACGGCAGCCGAGTGCACGAGGCGCCCACGAGGCGCCCGCGGGCGCCCACCGACTGGGCACCAGCCGAAACTGCGACACACCCATCCGATGTTCCGTAGTCATCCCGGCCAGGGCCCCTGAGTGCAGGCACCGTTTCGGGCATACACCTTTTCGGAGGTCCGAGCGGATTTCTTGCATCGGCGCGGTGCCCCAAATTATCCCTGGCGCGCGTGGAGCGCGCCAGGGGTGGCGTGGGAGGCGCCGCCAGGGGGTTCCAGCGCAGACACCAGATCAGCGCCGGCGCAGACCTGCGAACGTTGATGCTTGCGCATGCTGTCATTATATGGCTCCTCTTTCGGCCTCCTGGGGGCCCTCGTGGGGCCCGAATTTTCTAAGGCAAGCCGCAGTCGCACACGCGCGAGGCGTTGGTCGGCCGATCAAGATCGGCCCGCTCTCCCGCGTCTAGGTGCGAAGTCCAGGCACGGGGAGCAGCAAGTAGAGATGGCCCAGGGCGAGGACGAAAAGCAGAGGATGGACAGATGAGATGACAAGACGGGCAGATCAACGTGGTGGACGGATGCGGGAGGGTGCACGGGCAGCTTGGGGCTGAGCCTGACCCCCCCCCTGCTGCTCGTCGTCCAGCCGCTGGCGACGCTCCTCCTCCTGCTGCTGCACCTCCTGGAGCCCACGGTGCCCAGGGCAAAGGGGGCCAAGCCCGAGACGGTAATCGGCTGCGCCCGCGAGGGAGTGGGCAGTGGGGCAGCGAGGGGGGCAGCCTTTCACGCATGCGGGGGCCTTCCACGACGGGTGGCAGCTTCGAAGCCCTCCCAGCTTCTACTAAGAAACCTTCTCGGCAGACTCCGGCCCCTTCCAAGAAGGTTCCGGGCCGTCGGGGAAGCCCCC
The DNA here is from genome assembly GCA_963575745.1 of Prorocentrum cordatum. NCBI lineage: Eukaryota > Dinophyceae > Prorocentrales > Prorocentraceae > Prorocentrum > Prorocentrum cordatum. The sequence goes on along the minus strand of CAUYUJ010007224.1, from coordinate 734,628 downwards.
GCCGTCTCAGTAGGCCGACACCCTGCGGGCGCCGCCAGGGTGAGCCTGCGGCTTGAGACTCGCCTTCGGGCCAGACTTCCCGTTGCGCGCGCGTGCGAGCTCGAGGCCCTCCTCCTGTCGGTGGGCTGCAGGCCCCCCCCCCGTGAGCAGGCGCGGTGGGACCCCTCGTGCGTCGCAGCCGCGCGAGACTGGGCAACATGCAGGATGGCGCTATCGAGCTGTGGCCCGATGTCTTCCGCAGAGGCACAGGGAGGGCCGCAACGCTTTTCCGAGGGGTGAGCGCGGAACCACCGCGAGGCTCCAGTGGTGCTGCCACGAGCTTCTCGCTGCTTGTGCTTGTGATGAGCGCCGGCCTGGGCGGACAAATCCTGCCCCCCCCTCCAATGCACACAAACCCAGACAAGGGGAAATACCTGAGACAAGCATTGCCGGGGCGAGCGGCCGAGGGAGAGGATGAGGAGGAGGAGGAGGAGGAGGAGGAGGAGGAGGAGGAGGAACATTGCTGATTGAACGCGACATCCCAATTCTCTTGTGGTCATCACATGGGTGAGCACACGTTTAAGATATTTGAGGCAACAACTTCCACGGCATGCTCTGTTGGGCAAGGACGGGTTCCTTAGCGCAGCGCGCGCGACTCTGGCGTTCGTCCGCTCTTACAAAGCACGCACATTTCAAACATGTAATGGATGAGTGACCAGGATTTGCGTCCCTGAGAGACTGGCGACTGCCGACGCGTCTGGGCTCCGTGTCATCTTGTCGCCGCGGCGGGGGGGCGGGGGCGCTCCCCGCTGCTCCCGCCCCCCCCCTCGCCCCCCCCCCTGCGCCGTGGGCGCGCTCGCTCCCAGAAGCTCTTCCCCTCCCCGCCCCCCCGGCGCCCCCCCGCGCCCCGTCCAAAGGTGTGTCGAGCGGACGTCGGGTGTCCAGCGGAGCAGTTGCCCCCCTTCCGGGCGCCTCCGCGGGTGCGGCAGGCGGCGCGGGAACGGCCGCCGGCGCGGCGGCCTCCTCGGGGGCGCTGGGCGGCGATCGGCCTGCGATCGGCGCGCCGATCGCCGCGTGCGGTCGACAGGCGTGCGAACGGCGTGCGATCGGCGCCGCAACGAGAGGTCCCCAGAGGCACCCCCGAGAAAACCTCAGGAGGTCACCAGAGCACGCCCACAAGAGGCTTCCGGGGCGCCTCAAAAGTGACCCCAAGAGGCCTCAAAGAGGCGCCTTGCCCATGACCCCGGCACGGACGTGCGGCGGGCCAGTAGATACGGCTGATTCCGAAGGATGCGGCCATCAGGGAGGTGGTGTTGGTGCCGCCCAGTCTGGCGGAGCCCATCGCGCTCACCAAACACTCCGGACTGCTCGACGCAACTTCAAGGCCCACCTCGGCGCAAGTCATGCCAGCAGTCAGGCTCGACAAATTCCGCGGAAGGACGGGGTCTAGGGCTCTGTAGATGATTCTGCGCGATGCTGCATGTCTTTCGCGGCGTCGAATCTCAGGGGTGGAAGAACTAGGTTGCGTCGGCGCTGGCGCCGCCCTGTGCCAACGCTGGAGCACCCTGCGGGGGTCCGCCAGCTGCAGCGCCCACCCCAGGCCGACGATGCCACTATTTGTTCATAACCTCGATCCCCCGAGGTCTCGACCCACTCACCAAGACCAATGTTTCATTCTGGGTAGTTCTTGGACGGTCCCGAGACCCGGCAAGGGCCCCCAGTGATCGAAAATAAGGAGAAGCTCACGACGTGTTCTTTTCAGGACTCGACCCTGAGATCCGACGGTGCGCAAAAAACTGGAACATCGTAAAAACAATTACGACCCGAGCCCTGGACCCCCATCTGTCTGCGCCACTGTTCGAGCTGGATCGGCCCGTGAGGGCCCCACAAAGGCCCGAAACCTGGCGAACACGGCCCTGCCCGAAGAACAACTAAACGCCAGGGAGAACCGAGGGCGAGGGCGAGGACGACGAGGGCGACGACGAGGACGAGGACGAGGACGAGGGCGAGGGCGACGAGGACGAGGACGAGGAGGGGGCGTCTGGATGGCGACGCGGCTGCGCGGCAGCCCAGGAGCGCCGCCCTCGCCACGGGCAGGGGCCCTCGCTCGAGGCGGGAGGGCGGTGGCCACGGGCTGGGGAGGGGGGCT
>CAUYUJ010007224.1:640000-727500 GCA_963575745.1 Prorocentrum cordatum | reverse complement strand
AGGAGGAGCAGGACGACGAGGAGGAGGAGGAGGAGGAGGAGGAGGACTCGCTTGAACGAGGAGAGTCGCGGACAGCATTACTCTTTACCAGGTTTCGTAGGCCTCCCCCTTTCCAGCGGGGCCCCGCCAGAGCGAAGAGGGTATCAACAACCCGTACTATTTACAAGGCTTCGTTTCCTGAGCACCTGTCCTCCCTCCTCCTTTCTTTCGTATGCCCTTTCGTGCGTACTTACTCGTTCGATGAGCTTCGCCTTCGTGTTGATGTTGTCGTACCCCATGGGTCCCACGAAACTGTCAATATTTACCTCATAGCTCTTGCTGATAGGTTTCTAGTGGTCTCAAAAGACAGCATCATGACTCCTCAGGGGGGTCTGGGCGGGACCCGGGGAGGCTGCCGTCGAAGCCGAAATCGCTTGGGACATCCTCGCAAAATCGCTCTTGGTGCTCCCAAAAACTCCATTCCCGGGCCACATTTTGGATGCCCGGAGCCAACTGTAGGCCACTTCGTGCTCTTCGACTTCCCAGAACTCCATTCCCGGGCCACATTTTGGATGCCCGGAGCCAACTGTAGGCCACTTCGTGCTCTTCGATTTCCCAGAACTCCATTCCCGGGCCACATTTTGAATGCCCGGAGCCAACTGTAGGCCACTTCGTGCTCTTCGTTCCCAGAACTCCATTCCTGGGCATGATTTTGAATGCCCGGAGCCAACTGTAGGCCACTTCGTGTTCTTCTAGTTCCCAGAACTCCATTCCTGGGCCACATTTTGAATGCTGAGGCAGGCTGATGCTGCGGCCGAGGCAGGCTGAGGCTGAGGCAGGCTGAGGCTGAGGCCGAGGCTGAAGGCAGACTGAGGCTGAGGCTGAAGCAGACTGAGGCTGAGGCTGAGGCAGGCTGAGGCTGAGGCTGAGGCAGGCTGATGCTGAGGCAGGCTGAGGCTGAGGCTGAGGCTGATGCAGGCTGAGGCTGAGGCAGGCTGAGGCTGAGGCCGAGGCTGAGGCTGAGGCTGAGGCACTGAGGCTGAGGCTGAGGCTGAGGCTGAGCAGGCTGAGGCTGAGGCTGAGGCAGGCTGAGGCTGAGGCTGTGAGGCTGAGGCGACTGCCGTTGCCGCTGCGACTGTCATCGCGAATGCGACTACGACTGCGAGAACAGCAGAATTCTACAACTGGATTTTCATATGAATCTGAAGGGGAATGCTTTCAGATATATGCTTCTACACATCGCTGTTAGGTTGCTTTGCCGGGATAATCTTTATGTGGGGAACTGCGTTTGCATAATTTTACCATTGATTGGACTGCAATCGATTCCACTGGGTTTGCACTTGATTGGCTTGCAACCGATTGGATTGCAACCGCTGGGGGGGCGCACAGGGCAGCGACGAGGAGGCGGCGACGGGACGGTGACGGCGACGAGCAAGGAACCGCCAGACCGACCCTCAGGCCAAGACGACGGGCGGCGACGACGCAGCAAGGGGGGGCGACGGCAAGGACGGAAAAACCAGACCGCCCCTCAAGCCCAGACGACGACGGGCGGCGACAGGGCGGCAACGGCGAGGAGGAGAGAGCCGCCAGACCGCCCCTCAGACGACCAAGCTAATACTAGGAAAGAAGAGAGAAGGCCCCCTAAGTGCAAGCACTGTTTGGGAAATGTTATGATGTTCAACGTCAATGATGTTTTTCATCCGGTGCCAGTGCTGGCGCCGGCGCCGGTGCCGGTGCCGGTGCTGGTGCCAGGGCTGGTGCCGGTGCGGTTGCGGTGCCAGTGCCGGTGCTGGCGCCGGCGACGGCGACGGCGCTGGTGCCCGTGCCGGTGCCGGTGCCAATGCCGCCGGCGCAGGCGCCGGTGCCGGTGCCAGTGCCCGTGCCGGTGCCGGTGCAAGTGCCGGTGCCGGTGCCGGTGCGCCGGTGCCGGTGCCGGTGCCGGTGCCGGTGCCGGTGCATGCCGGTGCCGGTGCCGGTGCCGGTGCCGGTGCCGGTGCCGGCGCCAGTGGCTGTGCCGGTGCCGGTGCCGGTGCCGGTGCCGGTGCCGGTGCCGGTGCCGGTGCCGGTGCCGGTGCCGGTGCCGGTGGGCGAGAATCGCTCTATAGTGCTCCCAGGAGGCCCCCAAGAGGACCCCAAGCGGCCCCAAGAGGCCCCCCCGAGGCACTCAAGACGCCCAAGAGCCCCCTAGGACCGCCAAGAGACCCCCAAGACGTCCCAAGAGGCCACCAAGAAGCGCCCAAGAGATACCCCAAGAGGCTCCGAGAGGCATCCGAGAGACCTCTGGCCCTTTTGCCTGCCCTCCTCCTCCTGCTTCTCCATCCTCCTCCTACTCCTACTCTTCCTCCTCCTCCTCCGCCTCCTCCTCCTCATCCTATTAGTCCTCCTCCTCCTCCCCACTCCCTCATCCATCCATCCAGCCTCCTCATTCTCCTCCCCCCTCCTTCGCACGGTTCGACCGTTCCCCTCTTTGCTCCCGCACTTCCACGATCACCTCGACTCGCCTGGACATCGTTTCGGGATAGGCTGGCGGGGATATGCGAAACGTCTGGAACTTCGCACATTCAGAATAACATGCAGGGTCACCACTACTCAAGTTATGATACGATGCTGATAACGACGAAGACGTTGGTGATGATAATGATGATGATGATGATGACGGTGATGGTAATGGTGATGATGATGATGATGATGATGGTGGTGGTGGTGGTGATGGTGGTCATGGTGATGCTGCTGATGCTGATGCTGACGATGATGATGATGCTGATGACAATGATGGTGATGACGATGATGATCTCAAGGACGGCGACGATGATGATGCTGATGATGATGATGATGATGATGATGATCATGATGTGATGCTGATGCTGCGTATGATGATGATGATGATGATGATGCTGATGATGCTGATGCTGATGCTGATGATGATGATGATGATGATGATGATGATGATGATGATGATGATGATGATGATGATGATGATGATGCTGGAGAAAAATGTGAGGATGTCTCGGGCGAGGCGGTGGTTTCAACACCTGCAGCGGGGGCCCGCCAGGGGGTATCTCACCCCTCCGTTCGCGCCAAGATAGCGGAGATTTCTCAAGCGGACTGCCTTTTTACCGACCCAAACATCCTCGGCTTTCGTAACAGTTGTTTTGGTGGCCGGACTCGTCTGCGTTCAGACCAGATTATGGGGATGTCTCGGGCGAGGCGCTGGTTTCAACACGCCCGAGGTGGAACTGTCAGGGGGTATGTCACCGCACCGTTCGCGCCCAAATTGCGGGGGTGTCTCGAACGGTTTGCCTCATAACAGCCCAACATCCCCCGGTTTCGGTGCAAATGTTGAAGATGTCCCGGGCGAGGCGCTAACTTTCGTACCCGAGTGCACAGATTGCGATGACGTCTCGACCGGATTGCCTGCTTTGGTGGCCACGCTCGTCTGCGTGCAGAGCAGATTATGAAGATGTCTCGGGTAAGGTGCTGGTTTCAGCACCGCCTGGGGCTCAGATTGCGAGGATGTATTGGGCGGTGTGCCTCTGTGGGTGGCCAAACTCGTACGCATTCGAAGCAGCACCCGAGGATGTCTCAAGCGAGGCGGTGACTGTTGCACCCCAAGGGGCCCAGTTGCGAGGATGTTTTAAGCGGTTTGCTTGTTTTGATGGCCGGACGCATTTGCGGGGCGAGCGCGCTAGCTCCAGCACTCACGAGGGGGGGCACGTACTCCAGAATGTTGAATGGGGCCAAGATTTACCGCACAGACAGGAGCGACGGCGTGTTTCCTGCTCACGTGGGAGTTCAAGTTCGCTTCGCTAGCAAGTCCAGAAACAGCGGGCCACCATCGTTGGCTTCGTGCCATGGACGACCATATTCATTACAACAAACGCGCACCCAAGCGAGATCATCAGGCCGCGCCGTCCCCGGCGGACAGTTGGCTGCAGGCCGACGACTTCAAGCAGGCCCCCCTCGTGGAAAGAATTCATGGACTACGTGGACAACGAAGAAAGGGCGGCAAAAGAGAATATCGCTCGCGGACTGTTCTGCATGCCTATGACGGAGGCCACCTTCACCTGGGATGCGTCGTCCGTGGCGCACAGCATGGAGCGTTTCGGCCCCATACTTTCGCACGCCAACTACCTGACGACGACGGCCCCGCACGGGCAGACCACACTTGGCGCAGTGACGATCGACTGCGTACGCCCGGAACCAACGTACAGCGCGGCCCTCACGACGACCCATGTCGGCTGAATCTCTACGTGATGTCCACGCCATAGAGATGGCGGACATGGTGCTGGTGCGGCCGCCCCCTTGCTGGCAGCTGGTGAAAAAGGTCCAAGGTCCACCGAAGTCTGTGAAGGAGGCCCTCCATCGCTTCGGGAAGCAGGTCGGTTCAACGTTGGAGATGCTTGCCGAGAAATTCGGAATGGCGCTGCGCAAGAGTATCTGCTTTAGCCCTTTGTGGCCCGATGCCACGTGCGGACGGTTTTGCAGGAGCTGGCAAGTAAGCAATCCGCTCAATGTTTTTTTTATGGCCGTTGCGTGAGCATGGTCAGGCTGCCGGCCCGACGCCAAGCACGGACGACCTATTCTTCGAATTCCCCGCACGCCCAGCCGCGCGCTGCTCGATGCCAAGTGTAGATCGTCGCCAGACCCACGGGCCCCCAAGTGCGGAGCTGGTCATCGCTCGGACGTCCATTCCCTCTGCTTGTTTGGTTCCGTGCGTGGTTTTTTCGCCAAATGGTCAAGGATGCTCCTCGCTGGTTGAAGGAAACATGCACATGTCCGAGCGATGCCGAGTTCTGGTGGCGAACAGGACCTGCTCTGGCCGCTTGAAAGCCGAACCGCGTGCCCCCCCTTGGCCGACGTGTGCTCTTGGGCCTGGGCCGCCGCAGCTCGCTCTGCCAGCGGGACGCTGGCGTGTGAGCTTCCAGCGCAAGGCCGCGAGCAAACTCTCTCTCGCTCCTTTACGTGCTGTGCCGCGCGAGATATCTGAGTGAGCCAATGCGTAAAATCTTCTGTGCCAGAGAACGGCGTGCAAGGGTCTGGCACGGCGTTTACATGAGCACTCATGTTCCTTCCTTCGTCATGGAGGGATGGATCGCGCGGCCATGTCGACTCAGTCCCGCCATGTCATGCTCAGGCCACTGACGCGCATCTACCCTGAGCTGAGCCAGATCAAGACTCATGCGCACAGCCTCACTTGCACAACTGAGACTCATTCACACTCGAACTCACTCACCGTGAGACTCACTACCAATATGTCAATACCCATGCTCGTTTATACTCGAAGTCTGTTGCGCCTGGACAATCCCGGGAGAACGGTCCCGAAATATATGCACATCTGGGGAGCTCCACGCAGTGAATGATATCGTGACGCGAAAGTGTCTGGCTCTCGGGACAGAGTCGTCACTCGGGTCTCCGGTACCCCCGGAACGCCCTCGGCGAGGCGCAGCTGCAGGAAAGCCCCCCGAGGCTGGGATCCTTCTGGGAATCTACGGCAACGTGCCCAGACCACGATCCCCGAACCCCTCCTCCCCCTCCCAGGGTCTCTCGTTCCGCCGCCCTCTCGAACAGCGCTGCTCTTCGCGCCTCGAGCCCATCATCCCCCTCCCCAGGGCTCCCCCCCTCCTCCACGGGGCGAATCTGCGACGCCACGACGCGCCCGCGCCTCCGCCGCCGCGGGGTCCGCCAGCGGGCCCCCCTCCGGCGAGGCGGGGACGCTGAGGAGCTCGGGCACGGGCACGGGCTCCTCCTCCTTCAGCTCCTGCGGGGGCAAGCGGGCGCGGGCACCTGACCAGCAGTTCAGGGCCCCCTGAGAATTTCGATGCGGGCCTCAGTCAAGAGGCCCGAAACACTAGGGGTAGGTGGTCTTCTCAGCAGATATGTGAACCCGAATCACCCAGATAGACCATCCCGAAGGCAGCCTTGAAACGCACAAGGGGTGCAGAGGTTGTTGGACCACTGCGGCCGAGCGGCAGAGATGGTCCCTCTTCCCACGTTGGGTTGGGGGGGGGGGCGGTGGAAGGCCTGCACCACTCGGCCGTGTGAAAACTCCAGCCGGGGAGCCCAGCTCTGAGACGCTGTTTGGTCGAACTGGCCGCGTGGATCTGTAGGCGCGCGGTCCAGGGCGCCAGGACGCGAAACGTCTGAATTTTGCGTTCGTCCAGAACTCACCGCACAGGTGGAGGGACCTTGAAAAACCAAACACTTTACTGATGCTCTGGCCGCCCATGATTCGACATAGGCTCGAAATCAGAACACACCCAGGGCCGTCCTCGGCTCGACCAGAACACGACACCCTGCGCGCAGCGTTTGAATTCAGCAAAGGGACCCGCGCGTCAGATAAATTACTGTCACGCAACAAAGCCACCGCACAAGGGACATGGTGAGATGAGCAAAACTATCGACGATTCTCTGGCCCCCCCTGACTCGACAAGAGCTAGGCAGCAGAAAACACAAGGGCCGTCCTAGAGTCGATTAGGACCTGACACCCAGCGCGTAGCGCCTGGAGCCCAGTGAATGTTCTGGGCCGTCTGGAAGCTCTTATAGAGCGTCTTGGGGGCGTTTGGGACCACCTTGACGCCATCAGGGGCGTCTGGGGATCTTTCTCCGGCGACTCGGGACCCTCTTGGCCCGTCTGGGGCACCTCTTGAGCCGACTCGGAAGCCTTCTGGGACGGGCCCCCGTCCCAATGTGCTGACGGGCCCCGGGCCCTGGGGCCCCAGGCCCCGTAGACTGGGATCTATGCATTTGTTTATGTATGCGTGTATATATATACACACACGTATATAGACATAATTATTCCGCAAACCGTGCTTGCACTTCTGGTGTAGCACTTCTGCTGTCCAAGGAACTGGATGGGCGTGTCGAGTTGTCGCCGCAGTTGCGGCCCGGTGCCGCCTCGCGGGCGCCTCGTGGGCGCACCGCGCTTATACGCGCCCGTGGCCGCCTCGTGGGCGCCTCATGTGCGCCCAGCGCTTGGGGAATGTGCCGTGCTTGCGCCTTGCTGCCGCCCGTGGGGCCTCGTGGGCGCCCCGCGCTGCTCGGGGGCATGCTGGGTCTGCGCCACGTTGCGAAGCGTACCGCCTCGTGGGCGCCCAGCGCGTGTGGGGTCGGGGATGTGCCGAGGCTTCGCCACGCTGCCGCCCTGCCGCCTCGTGGGCGCCCCGTGCACTGAGCTTGCACGGCATAGCTTTCCCGGCATAGCTTACACAACAGATGGTACGACGCACTCCGATTACGCTGCACAGCTCGCACCCCGTAGATTACATCACTTAGCTTGCACATGATTCCCACCTCCAGCTCACACCGCATAGCTTAGACATAGAGTTCACCTCCACAGCTCACGCCACATTGCTTACACGATGCACGTGTCATCCCACAGCTTTAACACTCATATCTCACACCACATATCTCACGCGGCATACATTGCAACACACAGCTTACACAGCATAGCTTTCACTTCCATAAACCTCACCACACAACTCACAAAACATAGCTGTCACCACACAGCCTACACTGCAAAGCTTCCACCTCCACAGTGCAATACCGTACTGTTTGGGGGCCAGCGCTGCCTAACACACACACACACATATACATGTAGATACTAGAACCATCTCGCGCGCTTCGCGCGCGTTCAAGTTCTAGCTAGGCATGATAGGCGAGCTAACTCATGTAATATCAAGTTGGTCGCTTCTTGCGTCCAAGGACTCCCTTGGAGGCCCTGCGCAAGCCTCGGAATCGTGTAGAAGGGGAAGTGCGGAAACGCAGAAATCATTAATTTCCTTTTTAGGTATTCAACAATTTGGGGCCCTCAAAAGCTTCCTGGGTTTGTTTTGGAGGTGAGGGGGGTCTGAATTGTGGTCTGTTGTGCAAGAATAGACCTGGGGCCAAACTTCAAAAAAAGAAGGAAGTGTGGCATTTCCATTTTTGTTCAATTCCTTGGCGCTGTTCGGCGCTGTTTTTTGTGCCTCGCGGGTTTTGTTAGCCGGGCCCCTCAGGGGTGTGGGATCTTCCGGATCTCCGGGTGGTTCTGGAGGCCTCCTGGAGGCCTGGAGAACCGTCGGAAAATGGTCTCGGGCTGCGCGGGAGCGTGTTGGGCCGTTCTTTACGTTCTGGGAACTCCTTGGGGTCGTCTTGGGCTGTCCTTGGGCGTCTTGGGGGTCCCCCAGGAAGCCGGGAGGCGCGGTACCGGCCAGATGTCAGGGGATGTGTGGGATCTCTGAATAGGAGTCCACTTTGCAAAACAATCAAAAGAATTCTGGGAATTCTTCTTCTTCTTCTTCTTTTTGTAATCCTCGATCTTCGAAGGTTGGAGGTGGGAAAACGTGAGAAGGCGAAAAACAGCAGAAAAACCAATGGAAATCAACGATTTTACCCTCTTTGGGCTCTCTCGGGATGGCTCTCGCAGCTCTCTTGGGCTGTTCTTGGAGCCTCGTCGGGGTCTTTTTGGGGCCTCTCAGGGATCGGGGGTGTGTTGGGGGCCTCTGGGTGGTCCTAGAGGCCTCTCGGATGTCTCTGGAAACCTCCTGCTCCCGCTCTTGGGCCCATCTTGGGCCTGTTCTGGGGTGGTCTGGGGCTGTCCTGGGCGCCTCTTCGGCAATCTTGGAGCTTTCTTGGCCCGTCTTGGGTACGTCCTGAGGGTCTCTTGGGTGGTCTTGGGGCGGTCTTGGGAGCCTCTTCTGCGCTCTTGGACCGTTGGAAGCTCGAACACGCGAGAAGCCAAAAACATAGACAAACACCGAAGAACATGTACGATGTTGGCCTCTTCGGGCCGTCCCGGGACGCCTCTCGGATTTCTCTCGGGGTCTCTTGGAGGCCACCTGGGAGCCTCGAGAGCAATCCGAAGGCTGACTTGGGCTGCTTGGAAGCGTCTTGGGCCATCCTTTCGCATTCTGGGGGCTCCTGGGAGGCGTCTTGGGCCCTCCTGGAGCGCTGTGGAGGCTCCCCGGAAAGGCCGGGGGAGCGGTACTGGGAGCGTCCCCGAGATGTCACGGGGAGGTGTGGGACCTGGGGCCGGGGGGGCGGCACTTGTTTCTTTATTACACATATGTATATATACATATATCTATCTATCTATATCTATATACATATATAGATATCACATATATATATATATATATATATATATATATATATATACACATATACACGTGTCGAATTCATATCTACTAACGTGCCTGCCCTCGGGGACGAATTGGCGTGTCCTCGGGTACCTTGCTCGATCCCCTGGGCCTCAGTCCTCACTCCCTAGGAATCTTCAGGGAGCACGGACCCCATATTGTCAAATCTCCTGGGGCTTGGCGCGGTCCCCATGAGCTCCCCCGAGAAGTGGCGCATGACTTCTTCGGGGCCGAGAAGAGCCCAAGACGGGCCAAGAGTGCTCAAGGTGGCTCTGAGATGTCCCAAGAAGCCTTCAAAACGCCCCGAATGAGCTGCAAGAGCCTTCTTAAGTGGGACCCGAGAAACCAACATCAAAGATTTCCGCTACGTTTTCCAATGTTGTTTAGGTTCTGGAAATTTCGGTCTTCCGACGCATCAAAGCCGTACCATGAAGCCCCCAAGACCACCCCAAGACGGACACGGAGTCCCCCAAGAGGGCCCCACGACGGTCCAAGAGGGCCCTAAAGACGGCCCGAGAGAACCCCAAAACGGCCCCAAGAGGGCCCAAGAAAGGGAGCCCGAACCGACAGTTCGAGCCTTCCGTCCCAAGATGCCCCCCGGAGGCCCCAAGATGCCCCCGACAGGCCCCCAGAGCTCCCGGTACGCCCCAAGACGCCCCAAAAGGCCCGAAAACGGCCTCCACCTTAAAACTGCTTCCACGAGGTCCCCGAGATGCATCCCGCGGCATCCCGACGAACATCCAGTACGCCTGTTGCCCACAACCCAGGCACGGTGGCGGTGATTCGCCGTAGGCGGCTCAGATGTGCATGCACATAGTTGGACGTGGGCTGACGTCACGCCCCGGCCCCCTTCGGTACAACAATACGACGTCACTTCGCGGCGCGCAGGGGGGGTAGGGAGAAGGGGGAAGGCTTCTTAGAAGGAGGCTGTTTCTCAGAAGGCGCTGGCCCTACATCCACAGACAAGGCCCGCGCCTTCTGAGAAGCAGGGGTGCTTCCAAAATGCCTCCCCCCCTCCCCCATATTGGAGGCTTGGAAATTGGCACCAACACCAGCACAGGGGGTTGCCTCCACATGGGGAAGATGATCCTAGATTTCGGCGTTGGTGGTCATACTTTGGTGACCTTGGAAGCCAGAATATTACCACCATCGCCGAGATCGGGCTCGTCTTCCCTCGGTGGAGGCACACCGCCGATCTTGGTGTTGGTGTCAACCTCTAGGCCTGCGACCATACCCCCCCTCCGCGCGTGGCTGAACAACGACGATGGGGACCGAGGAGGGGACCGCGAAGCCAGCGAGGCCAGGGCCGAGGCGACAGCCGGCGGCGCGCACGAGGGGCTGGTGGTCTGCACGCGGAGGCCACCGCGCAGGCCCAGACGACGACGCGGCGACGAGGCGGCGGCGCGGGCGGCAGCGGCGACAACGGAGCAGCCAGACCGCCAGGCAGGCCCCACAGCCTGGGAGCACCAAGGAGAAGACCCTGGGTGCAAGCGCTGCCTGGGGTACAGGGGAAACACCTCGAATGCAAGCACACCTGGGGGAATCTATCGACCTATCGGTATATGCATACACAGGATTCCGCAACAGTGCTTGCACCTAGGGGCTCTCGCGTCTCCTCTAAGGACCTCGGCCTGCGTGCGGTCTATGTCGTCGCCGTCGCCGCTCTGTCCACCTCCCGTCGTGTGGGCATGCTTGCGGTTTGTAGTCGCCGTAGCCGCCCCGTCGCCGCTTCATCGCCACCCGTCGTCTGGGCCTGCGTGCCGGTCTGGCGGCTATGACGTTGCCGTCGCCGCTCCGACGCCGCCTCGTCGCCGCCTGTCGTGTGGGCTTGACGGGTAGGTTATCTTCTCCCACAAAATAAATAACGTTCGTCCACCCCCCAAATTTGGTTCTGCACATTCGTCCGTCCGAAATATGAAACTGTACCATCCCTAGCAGCCCCGTATCGACCCACCCGACCTTTCCCTGGCAATGTATCCTAATCGCGCGCGTTCGTTGGCGGGGCGAACTGCACACGCGCGCGTCGTCGTGCGCACATGCCGGAATCGTTCAAACCCTGTCGTTTTCGTATGGGTATGACTATCGAATGTCCCGAACACATGTTGCAACGGATGCTTTTGCACCAGAAGTGCTTGAACGACCGAAACAAAACATGCGTCCGCGCCTTTGCGAACTCCTCAAAGGAACAACTGGCTCCGACATCATCATCATCATCATCATCATCATCATCATCATCATCATCATCATCATCATCATCATCATCGTCATCATCGTCATCATCATCATCGTCGTCATCATCATCATCATCACCCTCAGCAAACGTTGCCAAGCGGGCGTCCCGCGCGCAAGCGCGAACCTCGTTCGAAAACCTTTGCGCACGTGCTGTCGTAGACACCTCAATAATCGCGGGACGAAGTGCACACGCGCGCGTCGTCGCGCGCACATGCCGGAATCCTTCAATCATGTCGTGTCAAATGCGACCGCTCGGGCCGCTCGCGCCGCATGTCGAAGTCATTAAACAGCTTTGCGAGCCGTGCTGAGGGGGACACAATCCCTGTCAAAGAACACCATGCGAGCCAATGGAGCGCGTCAGCCGCGTGCGCATGTCGAACTCCAAAACCCTCATCACCAACGCGAAGACACCGTCATCGTCATTGGGGTGATCACCATGGGCTGGGAAATGCCGAGGGGTTACCGCCACCGCGGCCGCGTCGGTCGCGCCAGACAAGCTGTCCGCTGTGCGCGCGAGCATGCGTGGGCCAGCGCGGCCGCAGAGACGAACCAGCCAACACCAAGCCCTCATCGCAATCGCCGTCGCATGGGTTTTGCAATCAAGTTGCGGGTGGGTGTTGGGTGGTGGGTGGGGCCATTGCCCGAGCAGCGGAGTTGTCAACTCCAACTTTCTTAAGAGCAGTGGAAAAACAAATAGTGCACCAAATAGAGTATGACTTCCTCAAAAATATGACCCACCACCCTCCCGATTTATCATTACCCTCTGGGCATCTGTAATTTACATAAGATTCTGCACCATCGTCCATCCTACATGCGAACTCGTACCATCCCAGGCAGGCTGGAGTTCGCCCCCCCCCCCCCCCTGATCCTCTGCAAGAATTACTTTGCACGCGCACTCGCTCATCACAACTCAGCAATTTCAGAAAAAACCTTGCAAAACATGTGACGACTTGTGCACGCGCGCGTCGTCTGGCGCGCATGCCGGAAAATCTCTAACATGATCAGTTTCGAAAGGAATTCCCAATCGAGTGTCCAGAAAACATGAATGCACATAGTTTCGCAACACAGATTTTCAAACAAAAACCTGCGTCCGCGCCCTTGCGAATTCTTCCGGAAACCATTGGTTTTTTAAAGATTCTCAGAGACTGCTGCCAAGGGGCCTCTCGCGCGCGCGTGTCGAAATCGCTCGAACGCATTTGCGTGCGTGTTGTCGCAAGAACCCCTTGCAACAAATGGGACGAATCACGCGCGCGCGCGTCCTCGCGCACGCATGCCGAAATCCGTTAAAAAAACATGGGTTTCGCACTGGTTTCAAAAACGAGTGTTCCAAACACCTATAACAACGTATGGTGTTGCAACATCAGTTATCAAAAAATGCCTGCGCGCGCGCTCTGGCAAATTCTTCCTAAAACCACAAGTGTTTCCAGCATTGCCACCGAACGCTGCTAAACGGGCCCCTCGCGCCGCATGTCGAACTCATCCGAACGCCTTTGCGCGGGTGCTGGGGGGCACGACCCGTGTCAAATGTTACCTCGCGGGCCACTCGCGCGCGTCGGCCGCGCGCGCATGTTGAACTTCTTCCAAAACCTTCATCACCGACGCGGGGACATCGTCATCATTATCGGCGGGCCTGATCACCCGGCGCCGTCACTGGCGTCGCCGTCGTCATCGCCACCATCGCCACCATCATCGCTACTCTCATTATCGTGTCTACCTTTGTCGGCGTCGCTATGACACCGCGCCGCCAACGTCACCGACTCGCAGTGAAATGCCCGCTGGAAGTGCCCAGCATTCAACACCACCGTGGTCGCGTCTGTCGCGCCGCACTAGCTGGTCGCTGCGCGCGCGACCATGCGCGGGCTAGCGCGTCCGCACAGATGCACCAGCCAACGCCAAGCATTCATTGCAATCGCCGTCGCAGGGGTTTTGAAAACCAAATTGCGGGTGGGTGGGCGGGATGAACTGCGCGAGCAGTGGGCTTGACAATTTGATGTTCTGCAGTAGACTGCACCACGTGGACTGCGCCACGTATATTGCACCAAATATTTCGCACAACATAAGTGACACCACATGGATTGCACCACGTAGATTGCACACACATGTTGCACACCATATGGGTTACACCATATACGCTACACGACATACATTGCACCACGTATGTTGAACAACATATACCCCACCACATATATAGCACCACGCCGATCGCACCACATATATTGTGCCAGGCATATTGCACCACTTCGACCGCACAACAAAGATTGCACCACATCGTTGAACAATAGCGGCTGCACCACATAGCTTTCACCACACATATTGCACCACATAGATTGCTCAACAAAGGTTGCTCAACATACATTGCTCCACGTAGGTTGCACAACATACATGGCACACCATCTTTGGCTAGGGACACACTGTTTTGGGTCCACGCTTGCCAACACACGTATTTATACATTCATATACACTAAAACTAGAACCACGCGCGCGCTTCGCGCGCTTAGGTTCCAGCAGGCACCAAGCCTTGACGAGTTCGTTCCTCCGCTGAAGTTGTGGACCGCAGATGGTTTGAACGGGAGTTGAAAAAGTGCCCATAACGCTGAACGCATTGCGGGCAATGACAAATCCACGCATGCCAATTTGCAGTCAGGGAGGTTTTCGGGGAAGATCGTTGCGTAGGGGGGCGGAGGCCTGATGAATCGGGATCCCAGAAGGCCTTCTGGGAACATGGTTTTTTGGGGCGTCTGTGGGAACCTGCTGGGGAGTGCCGTCGTCGTTGTCGTCGTCGCAATGTCGTCGTCGCCTCTTGGGGCGCACCGTCGTCGTCGTCGTCGTCGTCGTCGTCGTCGTCGTCGTCGTCGTCGTCGTCGTCGTCGTCGTCGTCGTCGTCGTCGTCGTTGTCCTCGTCTTCGTCGTCTTCGTCGTCTTCGTCGTCGTCGTCGTCGGACGCACCCCTCCCAGGATCCATCCAGCGCAGTTTTCCACTCCAGATCGAAGCTCGACGACCCCAGGGCCCGAGAAAGGCCCCCGAAGACAGAAAGCGCCGAACAACCGTTTCGAACATCGAAGTCCGAAGTCGTCGTCGTCTTCGTCGTCGGCAGAGAAGGCGATCAAACATGTTCCCGGTCAACTCCTCAGACAACTCTCCGGCAGCGTGATAGTACTTTGAAGCCTCCGGAGACTCTCGGGCCCATGATGAACCATGTCCCTGGAAGGCCTTCTGGGGACATGATTTGTTGGGGTGTGTTGGGGGGCCTCTTGGGCGGTCCCTGGAAGCCCCTTGGGGGCCTCTTGGGGCTTCCTGGAGGCCTCTTGGGGCCCTCCCGGGGCTTCTTGGGAGCCTCTTGGTAGCCTCTGGGAGCCCACTGGGGGCCTCTAGGGCCAGAGACCTCAAAATATTGGTTTGCAGTCCCCCTCTTGGCCCACCCTTGGGGCGCTCTTGGGGCACACTTGGGTTGTCTGAGGAGCTTCCTGGGTCGTCTTGGGGCCCTCTTCGGGGCATCGTGGGCCGTCTTGGAGCGATCTGAAGGGCCTCCGAGGCCGTGAGGGAGCGTCGGGAAGCAGGAAAAGCGAGAACGCCAAAATCCTCCCAAAACCTTCAGGAGACAAGTCAATTTTGCCTTCCAGGGCCCTCTTGGGAAGCCTTTTGAAGCCGTTCTGGGGCGTGTTGGTGTCCTCGTCGGCCGTCTTGAGGGCATCTTGGGCGTCTTCGGGGCCTCTTGGGACTGTCTTGGACCCTCTTGGGCCCCCTTCGCCTGTCGTGCCCCGTTTCGGGGCGGGGTCGGGCCTTCTCGGGAGCTCTGGGGCCCCGCAGAACCCCCGGGGGGCGCCCATGGAGGACACAAGCAAAGGCCTGCCCCCCCCCCGACTTGGGGCCCTCTTGGGTCTTGGGGTACTCCAGGGCCGTCTTGGAGGCCATCCTGGGCGTCTAGGAAGCCTCCTGTGCCGTCTTGGGGCCCGTTTGGGGCCGTCTTGGGGGCATCTTTGGCTGTTCTGGAGCCATCCTGGAGGCCTCTTGGGCGATCTAGGGGCAATCTTTTGGGGCTCTGGGGCCGTCTCGGGCCGTCGGAAGGCCGAAAAGAAGCAATTGCCAAATTCCATCAAAAACCTATCGGAAATCAATGATTGTTGACCTCTTCGGGCCTTCCTGGAGGCCCTCTTGGAGGCCTCCCATCTTGGGCCGTCTTGGTGGGCTCCGGGCCCGTCTGACGCCGACCTGGAGCCCTCTTGGTGTGCTCCAGGGTCGTCTTGGAGGCCATCTTGAGCGTCTCGGAGGCCTCTTGGGCTGCTTGGGGGCCACTTGGGCCGATCTGGAGCCATCCTGGAGGACTCTTGGGCGATCTTGGGGTGATCTTTGGGGGCTCTCGGGCCGTCTCGGGCCGTCGGACGGCCGAAAAGGAGCAAATGCCCAAATCCTTAAACAACCTATGGGAATCAATGAGTTTGGCCTCTTCGGGCCTTCCTGGAGGCCCTCTTGGTGGGCCATCTTAAAGCCTTCTTGGGCCATCTTGGTGGGCTCCTGGCTCGTCTGAAACCATATTGGGCCCTCTTGGGGTGCTCCAGGGCCGTCTTGGGGGCTTAATGGGCGTCTCATAAGCCTCTTGGACCGTTTTGGACCGTGAGCGGGGGGTCCTGGAGCCCCAGTCCCGCCATGGAGAAATGGGGCCGGGCCCCCCAGGGAACCTGGAACCCCGGTTATCTAGCTTATCTATACATATATATATGTACATATATATATATAGTTATGTATAGATTTGTGTATATGTATATGGATGTGTATATGTAAATGTGAATGCATCTACATATGTAGTGTATGTGTTTATGTATATGTATGGGTATGTGTATATGTAGATGTGTGTATAGTGGTATGTGATTGTATATGTATATGTATACGCATAAGTGAAAATACGTGTATGCGTATATGTATATTTATAGTTGTATGTATGTGTGTGTATGTATGTATGTATGTATGTATGTATGTATGTATGTATGTATGTATGTATGTATGTATGTATGTATGTATGTATGTGTGTGTATGTATGTATGTATGTATGTATGTATGTATGTATGTGTGTATGTATGTATGTGTGTTTGTTGGTTTGTTTGTTTGTATATATGTACATACATACATACAATTGGCCGCGTGCAGTAGCAATCCGACCAGTGAGTGTGGGATCATACAGCCATTTACCAACTGCGTGGCGCCGAAAAACGATACTTCAACAATTACCTATCCGCGATAGTGGCTTCAAACGGATCGTGCGACGCCAAGAAACCTGCACGAGAGAGAACACGAACGTGAACAACACTAGCCACTAACATGTGTGAAGTTCTTTGAGAGGGCACCTGGGTAGCCTCGAAGCCGCAGGGTTGATCTCCAACCGACATCCGACTGCATCCCTCCTGACTCCAGCCAGCGTAAAGAAGCCTTCCGGTCGCCGCAGGACGCCCGCCGCAGCAGACTCTGCACATCGACCTCCTGCCAACGCGCTCTGCAGCAGCGCTGGGATGGCGGAGTAAGTGCGCGTGGACCACGCATGCAATCAAGTCGTGACCACCGCAAAGCCTAAGGTAGCTTAACATGATGCATGTCTTTCGTCTTGACAACAGAGGCTTGTGCCGTACCCTCCTCCATGTCGTCGACCCAGAAAACTATCCAGTTACTGTTTCCAATATACCTCACCACCTGTGCACAATACCACACATTATTGGAGTCGGGGTAGAGCGCCTCGACTAAATCGTCCTTGTCGAATTTGCCAGCGTCGCCCGAGGCAAGCTCGCCCCATTTCTCGGTCGTGCTCTGGCGCCAGAACGCATTGCCGACCTCTGTGCTGCGCATTTCTCTATAATACATCCGCGGACTGCTCGAGTTCTCCTCGCCCCTCGGAAAGTCCTTCTCCAGCGGCAAACCCAGCTCGCGGAGCTGCGACCGCGTGCCTTCGAGTAAATCCTCCTCTGTCCCTTCGTGCGCTGCCCTTGGAACCGCCCAAAGATGGCCTCTGGCATGGCCAGGCTGAGGGATGAGGATTACTGGCGCAAGAGAAAAGCAATAGCTCTGAAGTGCGCATGCCACCGCACAGCACACAGAACATATGACTGCAGTCCTGCCCAGGCCGTTTAACGAAAGTTTTCCCGATGCACGCAGTCTTCGGATCATTTCAGGCACGTCTGCAAGCGCGTGTCAGCACCAGGCTTGCAGAGCAAATTTGGGCGGGCGGGGTCGAGCCTGCGAAAACTTGGGCCAAGCTTGAGCCAAGATGGCTACGGACCGCAGATGTGTGAAAGCTATGTCATGCCTCTATCAGGTAACACACTGAGGTCTTCAGCATGGGCTTGATTTCGACAAGCAGTCGCACGTAATTCGGGACAGCGTTGGTAGCGCACATAGTAAATGGTTTGCAATATCGGAAAACGTATGTGTTTTAAACATGACGGAGACCACATCGAATAATAACCAAATCTTCGAATCATGATCTGAAGTTCCCCCATGGTGCCCAAATTCATGTTCCGACAGCTGCCATGCGATGATTCACATTCGCAGCTAACCCTGATTTCTCCTCTCGGCAAGCCCTCATTCCCTCGCCTTCATTCCTTTGATGGGGCACGGTGGACGCATCCCACTCGGCACGGACCATGCAAATAAGAACTATTGCTGGCCCGATGGACGTGTTCCACTCGGCGCGCCACATCAAACGAATACTGGTTGTGAGCACGGCGGACTTGTTCCAATCGGCGCGCAATAGGAGACAAACTTAACGTTTGCTGGTAAGCCCTGTTCCACTCAGTGCGCAGCACCAAGTCATCAAAGAGCGATTGTACCCTCCATCTCTGCACGTTCTTTTGGGGGCTGTCTTGGGGCCCCGTGGAGCCTTCGCGGGATCCTTTTCTGGACTCTCTTGCAGCCTCCTGGGACCACCTTGGGCTTCCTGGGCTCTTGTGGGGCCACCTTGGTGCCTCTCGGTACGCTCTCGGTACGCTCTCGGTACGCTTCCTGGGGCTCTTGGAACATCTTGGGACGCTCTCAAGACGCCTCGGGCCGTCATGGGGCGCTCTTGGGCCGTGTCGGGCTCTCTGGAAGCGCCCCGCCCACCTGAGGCTCTGTTGGGGTTGTCCGGGGCCTCTTTAGGGCTATCTTGGGGCGCCTATGGGCGCTCTTCGGCGCCATTGAACCTCTCGAAGAAACGATCACAGGGGAGACAAACCACGCAACAACAATCATATGACATCCGCTGTTACGTGACTTTGGCCGCCTCAGGGTCTTCCGAGAAACTCCCTGTGGTCTCTCGGGGTCGACTTGGTGCCATCTTTGAGCATCTTGGGCCCTCTCCGGTTTTCGCGGAGTCGTCCAAGAGCTCTCTTGGAGCTCATCGGCGGGCACGCAGGCTTTCTGGCAGCCCCATATGGGGCCTTCCGGGAGCGCCCGGGGCAGGCTCCAAAAAGGCCCTGGGGGCCTCTTCGAGCCCTCTGGCAAAGCCTGGGGAAGGCCCCCCGGGGTGGGTGAAGAACTCTGGCGGCCCAAGGGGGGGCGGGGGGAACGCTGGGAGGGTGCTCTGGCCCCCGGGGCCTGGGCCTCCAGTGCCCTCAGGCGCAATCCGAACCGATGTTCCCCAGGGGGAGCACGATGCCATGGGGGCGTCCAAACCGTCTGGTTATACTCGTCGGCGAGCAAGGGGGGGAAATGAGAAGGAGAAGGCCTTCTCAGAAGGCGGCGGGCGGGGCTTCTCAAAAACCCTCGCGCCTTCCGAGAGGTTTTTTTGTTTCTGTCTTGCGGAAAGGCTTAGAGAACCTCGCAGAAGGCCGGGGGGCCTCCGAGCCTTCTGAGAAGGCCCGCCCCTTCTCACTTCCCCCCCACGGCTCGCTGCCGATGTAGACGGTCGGGGGCTTGTGCTGAGCGTGTCGCCGCGGAGGCAGGCCCCGGCGAGGCGCCATGCCTTGCAGGCGGATGGCACGTCGGTCCGCTCCGCGGGGCGGGAGGCCGCGAGCGGCTCGACACGTGGGCGCCCGGGGGCCGCGGAGCGGGCGGCGCGTCGCGCCGAGGCGCGGTGGGCGAGGGCCAGCAACGAGGCACGCCAAGCCGAAACTGCCGACCGTGGCGTGAAGAAATATAAACCGAGCCCGAGATGCTGAGGATCACTCGCCCTTCATCCGTGTAGACACTCGAGGTACCGCCTGAGAAATGTCCCGAGGCACGACCGGCCCGCCTTGCTGGCACGTCGCCAAGCGGCGCGACTTCGATGGGTCGCTTGACAAGGAGAGGGATGGAGGATACACTAGTTAGAGCAGGAAGGAGTGGCCCCACAGGAAGGCTGCACAGGTCTCCGCAAAGCTTCCCACATGATCTCTGCCTTCTGATTTCCTCTGGAGACGTTTGGAAGCCCGAGAAAACAATAAAACAACAACATAAACTATAGCATCGATCATCTTCAAATCCACTGCCCCTCGAGGGAGGCGAGGGCGAGGAGGAGGGAAGACACCCGAAGCGCCCAAACGGCCAAAACATAGACCGTCGATCATTCTCGATCCTCCTCCTCCTCCACTTCCTCCTCCTCTCGAGTGGGGTCAAATTGATGCTCCTGGCCCGCGGTGTCCCCAGCTTTTCGCATCATTTTGGGCCTCTGGGCCTCGTGACGGGTGCGCCTCGACTGCACGCGCAGGGCTAGGATTCGCAGATCGTGTTTTCGAACGCGCGGGCCCCATGCAAGACCCCTGGATGGGGAAACCACAGGGTGCCGATACCGCTGCACCCCGGACCTCTCCCGGGTGCACTCTGGCTCTAGAACTTCGAGACGAATCCAGCGATGGCGACGAGGGCCTCCCGGGAGGCCCAAACAGGATAAAGCGAGGGAAGAGCAGCGGCATCGGTGCCTTTTCCCCCTCTGACTCGACCACTTCCCCAACGCTGTTTCTCCACCCTGAGATCTGACGTTGCAAACAAAAATTCAACATCGCAAAAAAAAAAACGGAGCCCCGGACCGCATCTTCCTGCGGCAATTTTCTAGCTGGACCGATCTGTGAGGGTCCCGGGGCCCGAAAACAGGCGGAAACGCCCGATGTGAAAAATTTGCACCGCCAGGATCTCGGGAGGACGAGGAGGAGGAGAAGGAGGAGGAGGAAGATGGTGAAGCAGTGTTGGAGAGCGTTTCTTTATGTTCGGCGATGACGGGCGTCATGGGGGGCGAGGAGCGAAGCGGGGGGTATGACGTAACGCCCCCCCCCCGCCGTGTAGCTCCGGCACCGCAGCCGCGCCCGCGCGCGCGACGCGACGAGCGACGAGCGACGAGCGACGAGCGACGACGACGACGACGACGCGAGAAGCATGTAGGTGGCGATATGCCCCACTGCGCCTGTGTACGCCGCAACGCTCGCGTGCAACACAGCGCGCGCGTGTATACCACACCGCCCGCGTACACCGCAATAACCGTGCGCAACGCAGCGCCTGTGTACACCACAGTGCTTGCGTACACTACAGCGCCGGTGTACATGTGCACACCGCGGCTATCATGTGCAACACAGCGCCTGTGTACACCACAGTGCTTGCGTGCACCGCAGCGCCTGTGCACGCCACAGCGCGTGTCTACACCACAGCATCCGCGTGCAACGCAGCGCTGGTGTACACCACAATGCCTGCGTGCATAGGACAGGTAGAAGGAGCATGTACGTGAGGATCTGCTGCAGACAAGTAGGCGCCACGCCAGGAAAGTGCTGATAATCGAATGCGACGTTCTTCCCTCCTCCCTCCTCGTCCACCTCCTCCTCCTCCTCCTCCTCCTCCTCCTCCTCCTCCTCCTCCTCCTCACCCTCCTCCTCCTCCTCCTCCTCCTCCTCCTCCTCCTCCTCCCCCTCCTCCTCCTGCTTACCCCCTGTCGTGCGGGTTGGCGCTACAGCGCACGTGCGCATCTCAGCGCGCACCGCATAATGAGCCCCCCATGTAACCAATTAGGTGGATCCCACTTACGCTCCTTCCGTGCTAGAGCAGCTGCGTGAAAGGCGCGCCCAAGACAGCACATTACCATAATCAGTCTTCCACCGTCGCAGTCAGAATTGTGATTGTTCTTTGGTAGTCGTGCTGCTTGTGCACTGTGCCACATGACGGGGAATATGTGATACTTCCTACAGGTCATCAAGAGAGCCATCATCGCGTCCCTGGACCGATCGATCTTCTCGAATTCCGGATCGTAGCCGACCCCCCCCGCCCTTCGGCATTCTCTCGTTGACCCATTTCGGATGGAAAAGCAGAAA
This sequence comes from Prorocentrum cordatum, assembly GCA_963575745.1. Lineage (NCBI taxonomy): Eukaryota > Dinophyceae > Prorocentrales > Prorocentraceae > Prorocentrum > Prorocentrum cordatum. Next base: position 705,940 of record CAUYUJ010007224.1, on the reverse strand, counting down.
CCGCAACTCTGGTGGCAAGCTCCAGCTCGGCCACGTGCGCCAAAAACGTAGCCTCCAAACTGATCGACTGATCAAGCTCCAGTCCTCGGCGGCAAGTTACATCGCCTCAGACTCCTCCATCGCCTACCCCCTCCCGATCTATTTCGCTTTTGACCTCCATCGGGTGCTCCTCGATCGCCTGGCATCCGCCTGAACGGGGCTGGAGGCGCATCCTGTGGGCCCACGCCCTCGCAGACGCTGAGCCGTTGGCGATGGCAGCAAACCTGCGCTGGCGAGGTCCTCGCCGCCTGCATTCTAAGAGTCTCGCTAGCTCCTGCACTAAGTCATTGTTTTGCTCTCGTGCTGCTGCTTTGGGTTCTTGTGCACGACGCTCTTGAATTTGTTGCCAGTACAATCTGTTTGCTCGTCGTATTTGCTTGCTCTTGTCCTGAATCGTTGTTGCCCATTCTTCAATATCTTCGGCTCGTGCCGCTGATCCTCTAAGCTCCCGTCGTTATCTAAGAAGTTCGCCTATGTCGTTAGTGTGCTGCTTGTGGTTATCGCTGTACATGGGGGGATTCGGCTAGCTGATCGACGGCTGCTGTGTTGAGCGCTGTGATCAATAGCTCGTTCATGCATCGGCGTTGCCTACCGTGGCTGCTGCATTAAACTCGTCCTGGATATTGCTGACGTCCTCCTCCATCGCCTTCAAAACCTCATTCCTCCGAAACCCTACTTGTACACATTGATACAGCGCCTCTCGATTAGGCCGGGGCGGTCTCCTGGGGAGCGGTTCCGCCGCTACCTGGGCGAAAAGCGAGACCAGCACTGGTCGGTGATCTCGGGGCTCCTTCGACCTGAAGAGCTGTACGCTCCTGGCAGAATTCGACAACATGTGAACACGTTCAATGGTCTGCAATAACCCCCCTTGGAAGAAAAATGTGATCTATAGATGAGCTGCCCTTCTCACCGACATATGTAGGTGGCCCAGGAAAGTGTGTTGTGGCACTGGAAAGCGACCAACCAGATGCATACAGTCTGAATCTCGACGAAGTCGGAGTAATCTTTCCCGTGCCGTGAACTCCTGCAACCTTATCGAGTGGGCTGTGAGGTAGTGCTCCGTTAAAGTCCGTCATCACTATGGGAACGGGCCCACGCTCTCGTAATATTGCCATGGCCTCAAAAATCAATTTCAACAAATGCTCGATACTTCTGTCATACAGCTGTCGCCCGCTCGATGATGTCTCGCGCGGTGGAAAATATACCAAGATGATGCCGAAGGTCAACCCTTGAAATTCCAGAATAACTCCTAGCGCTCGTCCTCTTATTCCCTTCGGAACGTCGAACACCCGTTTGATGCACTTCTTCGGGGACCTGGACTTTCGTAGCAGCAGTGTGACCCCGCAGCTCTTCGTGGTGAACTGCCCGTATGAGTACCCCGCCTTCACCGTGTAATAACGACCAACCGTCCTCGTGTTCTCCGTCACTTCTCCTCTGCTCTTCAACTGGGTGCCGATGAGCCCTATCGCGCCCTTGCTGCCCAACTCGTGCGCAATGTCAAGAAGTCTGCTGTACGTGTTTGCGCACTGTGGGTTGAACAGCACCAATCTCAGAAGGCCAGCTGACATGCACAACACCAATCTCAGAAGGCCTGCCGACATGATGGCGCTACCGCCGCCAGGGTTGCAAACTCCATGGGGGGGGTGTGCGCCCCGCGGAAGGTAGTAGTGGTGTGGCCTCTTCAAGGGTGGCGCTCGCGCGTGCGCCTGACCTGGGCCACCTGGAGGAGGAGGAGGAGGAGGAGGAGGAGGAGGAGGAGGAGGAGGAGGAGGAGGAGGAGGAGGAGGAGGAGGGAGGAGGAGAGGAGGGAGGAGGAGGGAGGAGGAGGAGGAGCAGCGCAATCGGGAGGCACCCTCCGACCCGCCCTCCTGGCAGGGCCGGAGGGCGAGAACCGTCCTCGGCCCGCCCTCATCGGCGGCAGGAGGGCGCGGGGCCGAGGAGGCCCGTCGGGGGCCGCGGGGGGGAGCGCCCAAGCCTCGGGGGTCAGCTCGGGCAGCAGGGTGCGGTTCGGCTGCGTGCCTGAAGGGCGAGGGCGAGGGGGACGGCGAGAGCGAGGGCGAGGGCGACGACGACGAGGATGTCGACGAGGATGTCGAGGACGACGACGACGACGACGACGACGATGACGACGATAGACGACGACGATAGACGACGACGATAGACGATCGAGGTTCTGGAATACTGTGGCTCCTTTTGGGCCTCTGGGGCTTGCGTAAGTAAACGGACCCCGGATCCTGGAGTGACCTTCTGTTGCGAATTTCCCCTCTCACTGAGGCTGCTGCTGCTTGGTTGAACCTCACCGTCTGGCATTGCAAGCAGAGCAGGCAGACAGCGTGCCGCTCCGCTCCGCGTGGCGGGAAGCTGGGAAAGGCTCGGGACGTTGACGCGTTGGGACTAGGACATGGGTAGTGTGTCGCGCTGAAGCGTGGTGGGCAAGAACAGGCAGAACGCCACGCTAAGCCGAAGTTCGAGACCGTAGCCGCGCCTCGCTGGGATACGTCCGACGACGTCAGCGATATCTTCTTAGTATCCTTGCTGCCGCGCGGCTACGCGTCGTCGGGATGTTTTCAGCACAGGGTCCCCGGAAGTCCCGACCCCGTTCCCCGGGCCGGTTTGTCATCCCGGATCGTTTGCAGATGGTGCGTGGGCCCGACGAAGGCCCCGGGAGGCCGCAAGTAGACAAACGCCTTCCGCGCCGCGAGCTGTTTGACGACGCGAGCAGTGTCTGGGGAGCCACAAGGGAGGAGCACAGGGCAGAAGGTGGGGCTCGGGCCGCGGCGCCTGGAGGGGGCACGATGGACGAGGGCGACGCGGACCTCGGCAGGGGTCGGGCGGCACGAGGCCGACGTCCAGGCCCCGTCCCGGGGGGCTGCCTCTGGCCAAGGGCTCCCGCGAGGAAGGCCCCGTCGTGGCGACGGGGGGCGGCCCAGGGCGGCGCAGGAAGGGCGCAGAGCAAGCGCAACGTCTTGCAGCAATGCAGAAAAAACAAAAAAGCAGCATGTGGTATCAACGCTCGGGGTGGATGGGGGGAGAAGGCGAAGGCGGGCAGGGAGGCAGGAGAGGGGCAGGAGGAGGAAGAGGAGGCGGGAGATGGCCAGGGACGGGGACGCGTGCTCCCGAAGCTTCAAACCCTCGCGGAGGAAGGGCCACTTTCGATCCCGCCCACCGGGGATCCCGGCCCGAGAGATCCGCAGACAGCAGACTTAATGCACCTTCCTCTCGGGGGCCCAGCAGCGGTGCGCAGGCCACGCCGTGTGGTGAGCCGGTGTAGCTCCTCCATCGAGGCCTCCATCGAGACCTCCATCGAGCCTCCTAGAGGGAGCGCGCCGCATCGCCAATGCATCGCCGAGGTATCGGCGATGCATCGGTGATGCATCGCCGACGTCGGCGACTCATCGGCGGCGTCAGCGTGGAGAAGAGCGGGCTCCGCATCGAGCCGCACCGCCGATGCATCGGCGATGCGGCGCGACCCGTCGACCCCGTCTACTTCGACCACATCTAGGAAGCCTAGACTTAGGTCGGGCGTGTCCTCCCACAGGCGGACTGTGGATGACAAGTATAAAAACAGCAGCAAATTTTCAAAGATGGCCAAAAATCATCAAAACATACTCCTTGGACTATATTTCGACTACTTTGGAGTATTCCCCCCGCAGAGAGACGCGCCCGATTTCAGCCCAGACTCCAGGGTCCCAAAAAACTGTGCGCTGGCCGACTGTGCGCTTAGGTCTCTCGGCAACTCGACGTCGCCGCACGGCCTCTGGCCGCACCGTTCTGGGACCCCCGAGCGCTTCCGGCGTCCGACGACGTTGTGTTTCAATCCGCGGCCCCAGAGCTCTCGACCCCTTCCATGGTCCAGGGCCCCACAAACCCGGCGACGCTAGACCCGGACACCCAACATCCCTCCAAACCAATTTTTCCAGACGGCGGCACGAACAAAAGAGTGCACTGCAGCACTTCCAGAATAAACCCGGACACAGGCCCTAAGCCTAAGAGCCTGCAAGACCCCCCCCCAAACCCGGACACAAACCCTGCTCAGAATGAGCAGGAACTGCTGTCCGACTTCGTCGCATGTTTTCGGTACCTGTTTCCTGCGTGCCGAATCTGGGACCCCCAATCCTTAGATAAGATGTCGCGGAAGCTCCCGCTCGTCTCGGGTTGAGGGTATCTAGCCGCATAGCGCCTAATTTCGCTAAATCGAGACAAGTAGCGAAATAGCACTGAGTAGCGACTGGTCACGCAGAATAGCCGTCAAATAGCGCCCAATGGCGACCAATAGTGTCCAGCAGCACCATCAGAGGCGAATTGCATTACGTCCACGCTGCGCGCCTTTGGGCGCCATGGGGACGACAAAAAGCGTCCCTGAACATCTCTTTAAGCATTCTTCTCCGCGGGGGAGGCCACGAATCTGGGACCCCCGTATCCTTCGAGGACGCACCAATCCGGGTCAGCTCAAACCCTGGTCGACAAAAGCCCCGTCGCGAAACCCGGCCGGCCGCTCAGTAACTCCCAAAAACCCGGGTCAGCGGAGGGCGAACAGGGGAAATCGGCCCCACGCGGCCCCCAAACCCAGGTCATCCGGGGGGGGTGGCTAATCCTCGTTAGCGCTGACCCTCGTCACGTGAGCCAGGAGTCCTCCTCCAGGGAGGAGGCCCCCAGTCGGGCACACGCTAACATGGATTAGGGATCCACGGATCTGTTGAGCGGGCGCCAGATCCACGGATCGGGGGAAGTGCGACCCGAAATGCGTATGGCGTCAATGCCGCTCGCTTCGGCGAAGGCGCGCGCCGATTCTGTACGGAAGCGGGACTCGCCGCGAATCCACGTTGCCTTTCACCCGCGTGTAAGCTCCATTGACCCAGGCGGTGCCAGGAGGCGTCACGAAGTCCAGGGACTCCCTGGCGAGCTTCTGGCGCACGTTGCTCGGCCTCCGTGTCGCGGCTCGCGCCGGCTGGGGGCTCCTCCTCCACCTCCTCCTCCACCTCCACTTCCTTCACTTCCTCGAAACTCCTCGTCCATCGTCCTCCTCCAGATCTTCTCCGCCTCTTCCTCCTCCCCCTGATCGGCTCCTCCCGCTCCTCTTCCTCCTCCTCCTCCTCCTCCTCCTCCTCCTCCTCCTGGAGACGGTCCTCCTCCTTCTCCTCCTCCTCATCCTCATCTTACTCTTCCAAAAACTCTGCTCTCTGCGTCTCCTCCTCCTTCTCCTCCTCCTCCTCCTCCTCCTCCTCCTCCTCCTCCTCCCTCCCCCTCTCCCTCCTTCTACCCCGGAAGGTCTGGACATCGAACTCGCCCAGGGCCCCGATGCCTCAGGGCTGCCTCCAGACTGCGCGAGTGACCCTCTGAGGCTCGAGTGGAGATGCGTCGGTGCCCTCGGCCTCCCCTAATTCCCCATGACTCGCTCCAACGCTGCGTCGTTCTGACAGTTCGTTCGCGTCATCAGTGCAACATGCAAATCGAACCGTTCCAACTGAACGTATGCGCAGCTCATGCGATTGACCACCAAACTGTTTTTACGATTCGGCCGGGATTCGAGCCTGCAAATTCCGTAGTACTGTCTGCAGAAGGATACGAACGAGCAACGGAGCCGTAAGAAGAACATGCGATGCTTGCTCCGTCGAGGGGACACCGGCTGCACGCGGCCGGTTTCGCCCAGGCCTCCCAGGCAGGGGTCCGAGCGCACGGGGTCAGAGCAGCGCCATGCATCGCTGACGCATCGGCGAAGCGGCTCGATGCCGAGCCCGATGTCTCCCACGCCGACGGCGGCGACGCGTCGCCGACGCCGCCGATGTACCGGCGATGCGGCGCGGCCCGCTGGGGCGCGGGCCCCGTGCCCCTGCGTCTCTGCGTGCTGCCCGCGGGGCCCCCGGGGAGACGGCCCGCAGTGGCCTCGAGATGGCCCCCCAGAGCGCGCCGCCTGGACGTGTCGAGACGCTGGAGTGCTGCCCAGCTCTCGCAGCTTCAGCACCAGCGGACGCGCAGTGCCCCCCCTTTTGGGCCAGGGCTGGCCGCAAACAAATGTTAAAAATACCGCAGGCAAGCTTACTTGCATGGCGTGGCGCCCCCCCCCTCTCGCTCCACTTCGAACTCTTGAAGCGACTACTAGCGTGCAAGTGCCTTTCGGCTCGTGTGATTTCCGCACGTGCAAGTCGATTGCGGCTTGCTCCATGTTCAGCCCCCCCCCCGCCCATGCAAGTAAACTTGCCAGAGTCAAACAACATGCTCACAGCGACCCTGCGCGGTGGCTTACGCGGGCCGCCAGCGCGGCACGCTCCGCTGGAAGCGAGGGAACTTCCGCGCGACCTTATGCGAGCAGCTTGCGCGCCAATGTCGGCGCAGATGACCTCGTCTTTTTGCTTCGTTCACGTTGCCCTGCCACGACTTCGGAGCTGCCGTGGTTCGGCCGATTGCCCTGCTTAGATCTGTTTGGGGAATGCACCCAAACGATGCGGAGAAATAGGGCGAACAGATCCGCCTCCGAGAAGAGGGGAGGGCTTTTCCGCAAGGGGTGCTCGGCGGAAACAGCGACGGCAAAGCAGGGCGGACATCGACATCAAAGGAAGGACCTCTCTGGAGCGCCCCACGGGCGGCCAGGACGCCGAGGGGCCACACGTGACCCGAGCCTGACGTCGGATCCGCCGTAAATTAGGCGATTCCGTAGGTAGGGCAGACGCCCTCACCCGATACTCGTCAGGCCTTCCTTCGATGTCGATGTCCGCCCTGCTTTGCCGTCGCCGTTTCCGCCGAGCTGCATGTGCGGCAAGACCCTCCCCTCTTCTCTGAGGCGGATCTGTCCGCCCTACTTTCTCGCATCGTTCGGTGTGCGTTTCCAAAACTAATCTCTAAGTAGGAAAATCGACCAAAGTACGGCTGATCCGAAGACAGGGCGAACTTGCCAACCCCCGGAGTCGTCCCCCCCCCAACTGGGTTGAGCAGGGACCGACCGTCCCGGCATTCCTATAGGCCTACCACGAAACGTTCTTAAAACCCCAAAATGTTCTAAGACAGAAACAATGTTCTTAGAACATAATTAAGCCCGATATGTTAAAACAAAATAGTCTCAGCCAGAAATGCTCTTAGAACATTTCGTGCGAACCACAAAAGGTTCATAGAACATTGTTTCGTAGGCCGGAAGGCGAGCCAGGACGTTTCGCCACTGTTTGACTGGGCTTCCCAGGCATCCGACGCCGTCCTTCTTTCACGACGTGGCCCCCAGGAGGTCTGGGAGCCCCTTCTCGTGAGACGAACTTCTCGTTCTCTGGCTGCACCGTCTTGACGGCCCAGAGCCCGGCAAGCCCCGCCCCCTCCCCTCCACGGAGCCAGAATTGATACAAACTAACAGCACTAACAACATAAAGAGACAGCGTCCGCCAAGATGTCTTCACAACGCGCGCAAAAACGGAGGGCCCGAGGCGGCAGCACAAAACGGCCCCCCCCCAGGAAGAGCGGCGGCGGCGCCAGCTTATCGCACCGATCGCGCCGTCGTCCTTCACGTCGAAGTGGCTGCGCAGAGCCTGCGCCCCCGTCCTCCTCCTACTCCTTGCCCTCCTGCTCCTGCTCCTGCTCCTCGTCCTGCTCCTCCTCCACCTCCTCCTCCTCCTCCTCCTCCTCCTCCTCCTCCTCAAGAGTGAAAGCAGCAGGGTGCCATTGCCCTGGCTGCTGTGCCTAGCGCGCATCCCTGGTGTTCCCTTCGTCTGGCCCCTGGACCAGGGATGGGTCTGGGAGCAAAGCGGACGCATTAGCGAGATCGGTTGCCGGCAACCGACACTGCAACCACCACCACCACCAGCACCACCACCACCACCACCAGGAGGAAGAGTGGGGAGGTAATCCGCGATCGTCGGCCGCCGAAGCCCCGCCCGCTCGCCCGCCCCCTCCTCCTCCTCCCCCTCCTCCTCCTCCTCCTCCTCCTCCTCCTCCTCCTCCTCCTCATCATCATCATCATCATCATCATCAGCATCCTCATCATTTCCTTATTTTCCTCGTTTGCGCCACCGCTCTGCCGCGGGGCACGCCGCACGGGAGCGCTCCGACACGGCACGCTCAGTCAGCGCCGGCTCCGCTCCGGCGTCCTGAGGCGCGGGGCACGGCGGTCTCCACGGCCAGGGAGCCGCCCGCGAAGGGCCCATCGCCAGAGGCGCCCTGCCAACGGGCGCCATCTCGTGACAAAAAGGGTGCCTCCAGCCGCCCCCCGATGGGACGCGGCGCGGGAGGGCGCGCGGGAGCGCCCGCCGCCCCGGTGGGATGCGGCACGGAGCCTGCGCCTCTGGCCGCCCGCGTGCCTCCCGGCGCGGCCGAGGTGTGCGGCAGGATGATCCGATGTGCCCTCGGGCGGGGTGCGCGTTCGCAGCTCCTCCGTGGGGGGCCCGCCCCGGCATGCTCGTGGAGGTCTGTGTGCGTCGCCCCCCCCCCCCCCTCCCGATGCCACGATGGCTCCCCCGTGCGGACACATGAGAGTTCCGCGCTCCCGCGGCCACGGGCCTGTGCAAAACAGCATCGGTCCGTGCCTCCGAGGCCGTGACCCCTGATAAGACACGGGTCCGCGCCCTCGGCCACAAGAGGCGCCTAGGAGGCCCCAAGAGGCCCTCAAAGAGCCCCTTACGAGGTTCCAAGAGGCCGCCAACAGAACCCCGCAAGAGGCCCCCAAGAAGCCCCCCGAGGCCCCAAAGAGGCCCCCAAACGCTAGCGATGGCACAGTCGACCCGAGACGCCCAAGATGGCTTCCAGACGGCCCACAACGCGTTCAAGACACCCCAAGAGGCTACCTATAGGCCTCGAAGAAGCCTTTCAAAAAGGCCCCATGAAGTAAATACAATTGATTACCCTACGATGTTTGAAGGGTTTTGGTGTTCTCATCTGTTCGGCTCCCCGACGCTCAAAGACGGCCCAAGAGGCCCCCAAGACCGCTCCAAGATGGCCCGAGAGGCCCCCGAGAGGGCGCCAAGACGGTCCAAGAGGGCCCCCAAACGGCCCCAGATGCGCCCAAGATCGCCCAAGAGGGCCCCAAGACGGCCCCAAAAGGGTGAACATGGACCACCAATTCGAGCCTTCCGCCCCAAGATGCCCCCGGGAGGTCGCAAGAGGCCCCCAAGAGAACCCAGGAGGCCCCTGGAGGCCCCCAAGAGGCCCAAGAAAAAACTCTAAGAGGCTCCCCCACCCAGTGCAGCGTTTCGTGCCCCATCGGGGAGCTCAACAAACGGCCCCTGAAAGGCCCCAAGAGGCCACGAACGCGCAGGCAAACGCCTGCGATGGCACAGTGCGGACCGGCGAAATGTGCAAAGCGATTACATAAAACACGGGCCCGCGCTCCCGATGCCGATTTCATGCAAAAACGATGAATCCGCGGCCCGCGGTCCCGAATTTCCAAGACGACCGAGGCAAGCCACTGGGGCCGCCAAGAAGGCCCAAGATGCCTCCAAGACGGCCCACGATGGCCTCAACACGGCTGACAGTGGCCTAAGTCGGTTCAGGACGCAGCCAACACAGTTTCCGAGGCGGACAACAAGATGACCACGTACGTCCCGAAGATCGGCTTCCTTACAACTTTTGAACAACAATTGGCGTCTTCATCCGTCTGCGCTTCCTTCTGCTCGACACGGCCGAAGAAGCCTCCAAAACGGCCCCGTGGCAGCCCTGGGGCGCCCCTGAAAGGATGGGCTCTTGAGGCCTCAAGACGGCCCCAAACGGCCCAAGACAGCCCCAAGACAGGCCCAGGATGGCCCCACGAGGGCCCCAAGAGCGCCCCAAGAGGGCTTCAAGACATCATGTTTTATCCTCCGAGGAGGACGAGGAAAAACAGGAGGAGGAGGAGGAGGAGGAGGAGGAGGAGGGGGAGGAGGAGGAGGAGGAGGGGGATGGGGCGGGGAATTTAATACCACCCTCGGGGCCCAGGAGATCAGGGCGAGCGCCGCGCCCTGCCAGCCAGCAGTGCGAGGGCAGAGAGATCTGGCCAGGCACACAGTGCAGTCGACCCATAGAATAAGGATGCATGATACGGTGGGGGCACTTTCGTCTTTCTGCAAGGGCAACATGCCCGTGGTGAATTCAATGGCACGGCGCTAGCCCCGCGCGAAGGCCGCCGCAACGTCCGCCCTCGCCTGGCGCGCCGCCCCCGCGGGCTCGCGCCTCCCCGACCGAGGCGAAGCCGTAGGCAGCTGCCACAGATCCCGCGGGCGGCAGGATGAGAACGCCGTCGGCTGCGCTGGCACCAGTGCCCCCTCCTGCGGCCGCAGTGGCCGTCCTCTGGCGCTTGGCAAGCCGCTCGCCCGCGGCGCCCTGCTCCGCGCTGGCGCTCGCGGATGCGCTCTCGGCCAGGTCGCCGTCCGCCGCCAGCCCGAGCTTCTCCGCCCAGCGGCTCCGCGCCGCGGCCGTCGGCGCCACGAGCGCTCCGAAGGACTTCTTCGGTTGGGTCCCAGGCAGCAGGCCGCGCTCGAAGTCGTTGTGCGCCTGCGCCCTCGAGCCCTTGCGAGCTCTGTTGGCGGCGGCCCCTGCGCGCGCGTCGCGGAGCCCGCGCCAGCGCATCTTGGGCGTCCGCGCATACATGAAGCACGTGGTGCATGCGAGGAACTCGCCAGCTTCGCCCTCGACGCGCCCCATCATCAGCTGGTGGCCTCGGACCTGCCACGGCTCCCCACCAGTCGGCGGCGGCAGTCCGAAGACAGCGTTGTCGCCCACCGCTGGCGGAGCCTGGATCCGTCGAGCCACGTGTCGATCGGCTGCTGGCGCTGCGGCGGCTGGGCTGCCGGCCAAACCGCGGCCGCGGGCGCCTGCCGACGCTGCAGCCGCAAGCCGCTTCCGCACGGGCTCGGCGCCTCCACGCTCCGCCGCGCTCGAGACCGCCGCCGCGGCCGACACTATCAGTACCGCTGCTGCCGCCGCGCCCGGGGGGCCCCCTGCCGCGGTGCTGGTCTCGCTGGCTCCCCACTCAAGCATGCCGAAGTCGAGGTCCTCGAGCGCCGACGTTGGCCAGCAACCCCTGGCCCCGTGATCGGCGATGTGGACCTCTATCTCCGCCGTGTACCTGGCCCCAGGTAGGCGGCGGCAGCCGCTTGCGCGGCCGAGGCAAGCCCGAGGCCCCCGTCGGTCAACCAGAGGAAGCATTGCGCCCGCCAGTCGTCGTCGAGGGCGTCGCCCAGGAAGTCCTCCACAAACTGTGTGAGTGTCCTGTCGAGCCTGGTGAGCCAGACCCCGTCCTCGTAGCTTGCGCGCAGCAGGTGCGTGACGCAGCCTTTGCTGTAGGTTTGGAGCAGTCAGAAGCTCTCCCTCGGCCCGAGTCCGGCGCCGTGCAGTTCCTGGAGTCGGGTGACCAATCGCTCTGCGGCCCGCAGGGCCTGCCTCCTCCTCCTCCTCCTCCTCCTCTCTCTCCCTGCCTGCCTCCGTCCTCCTCCCGCTGCTCCGTCCTCATCCCCATCCTCCTGATCGCCAACTCGAGGAAGGCGCCCCCGAGGACATCCCCTCAAGGCCCCCGACCCCCCTCCCCCGAGAGCCCCTCCCACTCCAACAAAAAAAACCCACAGACGTCCAACGGTACTACGGACCACCAATCCTGGAGCCTCCCCCCAAACCCGGTAGCCCTGATACCGTCACGAGTCGCGACGGCGCCGTCCGGGAATGGCCGGGGCATCTGGTTCCCAGACGGCGCGGGCGCGGATCATGGCGTCACTTCCTCCCTCCCCCACATTCCCCTCAAATGCTGACAGTCCTCGCGAGAAGATGGAAGCAGGGCCCTGAACCAAGCCGCAGAAGAAACGGTGGGCCGAGGGGAAGACGAGAGGCTTCTGCACGATCGGCACATGCCTCCTCCTCCTCCTCCTCCTCCTCCTCCTCCGCCTCCTCCTCCGCCTCCTCCTCCTCCGCCTCCTCCTCCTCCTCCTCCTCCTTCTCCTCCTCCTCCTCATCCACATCCTGCTCCTCCTCCTCCTCCTCCTCCTCCTCCTCCTCCTCCTCCTCCTGGCCGTTCCATGTCCGAACCGGCAGGGCGGGGCTGCCCAGCTCGCCGAGGCGGCCCGGCCGGCGGGCGCCTCCACTATGGTGCGGATGCCCCAGGCGGGCTGCCACGACTCAGGGTGGTAGTGGGTGTTGCTGAGGCAGATCTTCTTGCCGACCTCGGGAGGCAGGAGGGCACGGGGGAGGAGAGGAGCAGTCAAATGATGGTCATAGCGAATACCAGGCAAGGAACGAAGCCCCCTTCTGGCCTCAAGAGGGCCCAGGCGCACGAGAAGCACTAGAGGTGCGAAAGTTGAAGGGCCTAAGGAACAGCGATCCCCCTCCTAACCCGAACTGATCCTGCGTCTCGGCTGTAGATTCTGGGCGACCGCGTGCGCGCGCGCGTTCTCGTGCATGCACTGGCAAACGTATCGACGAACCCTGGCCGTCTGCAGACATCATCCACGACGACGCCATCATCACAACCGCAATCGCCATCACCAGCATACATTGCGTTGCCAGTTTCGGCACCACCGCCACCACTGCGACCATGATGCCTTTTCTCAACGCCGTCGCCGAGCCCAGTCACTCCTGTTGCTAGCCCCCGATCAATTCTGCGACTTGTCGCCCGCATGCTGCACATCTTAGCTGCGCCCGGCAGGTCAGAAAGCACTGTGCCAGAGGGACAGAAGGGACATTCGTGTGATCGCTGTGGGCTCACAGGACCCCCCGCCTGGTCCAGAGCAGCTTCCCGAAGATGCCAAACATGAAAAGCAGACGCACGACAAGGACCAGCAATGGCGAACAGCGGGGCGGGATCGGACTGAGAAGGACGACGGTCGGGACAGGGGCGCCGGTGCGGAAGCGGCTCCGCTACACTGTGACATCCTGTAATGTGGAAGTCAGGTGGACTACGCCATTCATCGGCAACGCGAAGGGCGGCCAACGTGCGCCAAAATAAAATGGTGCCCTTTCCGGATGCCCTCGGCGCAGTGCGGAATAAAAGCAGGGTGTGTATTCTGTTGGCCCGTATGCAAATGATGAAGCATGGGCTACATTGCTGTTCGCACCCCTCCTCGCAACATCAATCCACAAAGCCGCATTGGAAACTCGGCACGGCGATGCTACCAATGTGCCCACGCACATGAAGCATTCCGGGACAGTCATGGCTTACGGTCGGACATGTCCCCTACAGGCGGACTGTGGGCGAAACTTCAAACATACTCAAAACAGATTGAAGAATAATCAAAAATGATAGAAAGTCGTCCCCTGACTATTTTGCTATATTTTTGAACATTCCCCTTGTAGAAGGACGTGCCCGACTTAAGCCCGCGCCCATGAAGCATTCCGGGGCACTCATAGTTTCTACGGCGCCAGCCGAGCTCCCACGAGCGCCACGTTCGCCCCAGAGTGCACAACTTTCCTGGCTCTTCACGAGCCGCGACGATTCTGCAAGATGCACAAGATCAGTCGCACACGTTTTCTCACCCTGCAAAAGCTGCATCAGTAGCATCATGCGTGTACGAATGTGTGGGCACGGTGGGGGAGCAAGTAGGGGGAGGGGGAGAGAGGAGGCGGGAAGGGTAGAGAAGGGCGGGGCGAAGGATAACGCGAAGGAGGAGGAATTACTGAGAATGAGGAGGGGAGGGTGGACATGTGGGAGAATGCATGCGGAGGAGGAGGAGGACGAGGAGGAGGAGGAGGAGGATAATGATAGTGACAGTGGCGATGGTGATGATGCCAGTGATGATGGCGATGACAACGAGGTGGACGAGGATGGTGGTGGTGGTGATGACCCCCTGTCAATGGACGGCTGGGAAAGCACAACTGCCATCCACCGACGAAACTTCAGTGGGGTTGCTACCGGAGCCCTGGCCGACCACGAGGCCCCGAAAAACCCCCGGGGACGCCCGGCAACGGGCCAGGTGCAGCCACCCCGACCCGCGGGCCCTGCACACCGAGGCGGATCCAGCCCTGGCGACGACCCCCGCTCGGTAGGCTCGTGCGGCGTCGGCGCGCGCACGGGTTTTTGACACCGCGCCGATCCTTCAACCTCGAACCGATCGCGGCCCCGCCCTGTCGAGGTTTGAATCCCGTCGGGTCCTGTGGCGCTGCTGTGTCCCTCGGTGTTTCCGCGTCGTTCTGCCGTGTGGGCTTCAAGCTTGCACACTTTCGCCGGCGTCGCCGGTGCGCCATCCCCGCATGAACGTACCGTGTCCCTTTTCCACCGCGCTTCACGCTGCCCGCGAAGGCGGGCGGGGTAACAGCTGCCACCGTTCACCCACCCCCGACGCGACCCGCGACGGGGCGGGGGCAGCGGCCCCCCCCCTCGGGTCCCACGGGGCGGCACCCCCCCCACTCCCTGCGGAGCGTACCGCTACCGCAAGGGGGAGGGGGTGCAACGCTTCCACATTTGTTGTTGAATCAGCGGGCGCAAGCGAGCCGAAACAGGTGCAGGCGCCGGTCGGGCCGCGGGGCGGGGCGCGCCAGAAGCGAATTGGGGCAGGGACGACGGCACACACAGTCAACCTGCTGGACAGGGAGAGCAGGGGGGGCCAGGAACCGGCCCTCCAGGGCCCGAACCTGGACGGCACCGATGGCCACCCAACAGGCCAACATGCTGGGGTCCGGACCTGGCAACGAGGACCCAACAGGGGCGGCGGACGAGTCGCCAGCCGAGGTGGTGGGAAATGGGAAGGACCGCCGCGGGCAAGGACTGCATCAAGGGACGTGCACGCACGAGAACACGTGCATCGTCCACCCCGTCGCAACCAGGGCCGAGCCGCAGCTCTCTGAAAGGGGAAATCGGAGGGCGACGATGATCCAGACACCCGGTCGGAATCCACCAACATCCTTGTTGCTAGGAGCAGCGTGAAAGGATGGGGGACCTTTCACACCGCCAGGCGACCCTGGCCCTCCCGACGACCCAGGGAACGACCTGTGGCGCGCAACAGGCAGGAGCAAAGCAAGGGGGAAACGCAGCCGGAGACGCAGGGGAGGCCGAAAGCAAATCCGAGGGGGAAATGCGAGGGAACGCACAGAAGGGGAGGGGGGAGCAAACGCCCGAGGGGGCGCTGGCACGTCCACCATGGCCTTTCGGCCAAAACCGTGCCGCACAAGAGAGGTGCGGGAGAGGGGAAGGCACCCCCCTTCCTCTAGTGCTCTCCAGGGGGGTGCGGTCTCGTGCAGGTGATGATGGTGGTGGTAATGGGAATGATGGTGATGATGGTGGTGGTGGTGACGATGCTAGTGGTGCTGGTGCGGATTCTGGTGATGGCGGTGATGCTAGTGTTGGTGATGATGATGATGATGATGATGATGATGATGATGATGATGATGATGATGATGCTGATGCTGATGCTGATGCTGATGCTGATGATGATGATGATGGTGATGATGATGATGATGATGATGATGATGATGATGATGATGATGATGATGATGGTGATGATGCTGGTATCAACAACTATCGAGCTCGAAAGCCGCCCGAACCCGAACGCACCCCTCGGCGCCTCGCCCGCAGCGTCCGGCCGGGCCCGCTGGGCACCCGCGAGGACCTGCCAGGCTGCAGACCGACGCCGCTGCCACACCAGCGGCGGCCAATCGCCGCCGCGCGAAAGAGGCGACACGCTCGAGCACGGCAGCGGCCGCGCGAAAGATGCGACACGCTCGAGCACGGCAGCGGCCGCGCGAAAGAGGCGACACGCTCGAGCACGGCAGCGGCCGCGCGAAAGAGGCGACACGCTCGAGCACGGCAGCGGCAAGCTCGTCGCAGGCATTCGTGATCCTCGGACCCGCCTGGCGCCACGAGCACAATAGGCGCCGGACTCGGCGGACCATTGGGTCCCGAGCCGCATCGGGCGACAGCCACTGCATTACTGCATCCCCTAGTAGGCCGTGCACAGAGTATACGCGCCAGGGGCGTTCTCACATCAACAATGAGCAGACGCAAAGACCCTCGCGAACGAGACACCACGAGCCACACGAGGACCCGCCACTTCCCGCCACCTGCCTACGAGGCCGCACTTCGACGCTGGGTGGCGCCACGAGCCACAGCAAACTACTGCTGCTAACACGACGTTTCCGTGGGCGGCCCAACACCGCTCAAGCCACGAACGCGGGGATAGCCCCCGCGAGCGGCTGCATCAGCGCCGCCACGCCCTGCATGCCACCCTCAGCTGTGGGGGGGGGCACCCCGTCAGCTGGCAACGGGCCGTCTGGCGCCCCATCCAGACGTGCACGTCGCCGCACGAGCGGTTGTACTCGCACCGCGGACCGACGGCGCCCTCCAGGAAATCTAGGGAGCTCCTTCGAGCGGGACGAAGATGGGCACCCCGGCCCTGAAGCTGCTCGGCGCCGGGGCAGACGTAGCCACAGCACTGATGTCGGGCGCGGTGTCTGACTGCGCCTCGATCGCGGCGTCGGGCCGCACGACGACCATGGCCCCAACAAACTTGTCGGCCTTGGAGTCGGACGCGGGCGCGGCGGCGCCCTGGTCCTTGGCGCCCTTCGGCTCGGAATCCTCGCCCTCCACCTGCAGCCAGCAACGCCCGCGACAGGAGGAGGAGGAGAGCGTGGCGCCGCACGTACAAAGGGCCCCGATGCGCGCCACCAGCGGCCTCGCCGCGCGAGCGACAGGTTGCCGAACTTCGGGTCGTGCACTGCGCTGTCAATTCCTGAGCTGCTGCGGCGAAGCCCGCGCAACGTCAGCGCCTGCAGGAACTTTTGCGTGCATGGCAACGTTGCGCCCAGTTGGTCTGTGTGCTCCAGAAGGTGGCCCGCCAGCCTCGCCGCCAGTGCGGGAATGATCGCGACCACTCGATCCTCGACCTCGGCGTCGCCGACGAGCAAGGTCACCGCCTCCTTGAGCACTGGGCACTCCTGGGCAAGGTGCTCCTTGTCCAGCTGGAGCCTCTGGATGGCCCGGTCAGCTGCATGACGAGCAGCTTGGCGGGCGGCGTTCCGCTGCTCAGCTGGCTTCCAGGGACGCCTGCATGGCGTGCCCTCCCGCGCCGTCCTCAAGCCTCCAGCTCTCACACCGCTCACTAGCCTCCAGGCCCCCAGCAGCATGCCGCGGCCATGGGCGAAAGGGCAATGGATAAATCAGAAAAAATGAGGCTCGAGTCCAAATGGCTACGGATGATGATGATGATGATGATGATGATGATGATGATGATGATGATGATGATGATGATGATGATGATGATGATGATGGTGATGGTGATGGAGATGGTGATGGTGATGGTGATGGTGATGGTGATGGTGATGGTGATGATGATGATGAGGATGATGATGCTGATGATGTTGATTATGATGATGATGATGACAATGCTGGTATTGATTATGATTATGATGATGGTGATGATGATGATGATGATGATGATGATGATGATGATGATGATGATGATGACGATGACGATGTTGATGATAATGATGACGAGGAGGAGGAGGAGGGGGAGGGGGGAGGAAGAGGAGGGGGAGGAGGAGGAAGAGGGAAGCCCTCCCCTGCGGCCAGCCTCCCATCGGCCGTTCGGCGTGAGCAGCGAGATCGAGGGCGGGGCCAGGGGGTAGTTGGCCTGCCCCGCCCCGCCACCTCCCGAGTCGTGGTCGGGAGGAGGAGCGGAGGAGGGGGGCCATGAGAAGGGGAAACGCACCGATGAGGGGAAGGAAGGGCGACAGAGAATGAGGAGTATGATATGGCAGTAGGCAGATGCAGGTAGGAAAGACGGTCGGGCAAGGGGGACAAACAGCAGAACACGATAGGGGAATGATAATAATGTGGATGATGCGCATAGCACTGCAACGTGCGCCTACCCAACCTGATGTGCAACGAGGGGTTAGCCTCCCAGATGCCGTCACTTGCGCAAGCAAGACACATAACAGGACGAGTGGAGGAGAAACGGGAGGAGGATGATGGGTGACGGGATGTTATCAAAAAATTGGGGCCGCAATATGTGCGTGCGCCCCCGCAACATTCCGAGCACGGCACGCTCCTGACAACATGTCGCGCGCGCGCGCGCCATGCAATCAACAATTGGCACGCGTGCCCAGGCGCTTGCAGGCGGGAGCGGCAAGGGACGAAGAGGGTGAGGAGCGTGAATCTCACGGGGCTACCCAGGGCCTTCTTGGGGCCATCTTGGGCTCCCTTGACGGCCCGTTGTTGTCTCTCGGGGCCATCGCGGGCTCGCTCGGACCCGTCGGGGCCGGCGTGGCGGAGGGCGCTCAGGCCTCCATCGGCCATGAGTGAGCGATTGGGGGTCGCATGGGCCTCGTTTCTGGACAAGTGGGGATACTTTTTTTTTACAGCCGCAGGCGGAAGCGCCAGCGGCGGAAGGTAATACAAGTGGGGATACGCGACGCGTCAAGAACTTGTAACGGCGCGGCTCCCCAAAGGTCGGGACCCCTTCCTGGGCCCCGGCTCTGAACCCCGAATCGTCCTTTGGCGGTCCCCAGGCACGATGAGAACGCCCCTGAGACCGAAGATTGCCCCCAAAAGACTTTCCGCCGTGATTGCAGCATGGCGCGAGGCCCTATCGGCCATGAGTGAGCGATTGGGGGGCGATGATGGTCGACGTGTGTTCCCCCCTGAGCCCGCCCCCCTCTCCCGCTGCCCCTGAGGGGAGGGCTCGGCAGGGTGGGCCGCTGCTCCGGTGCTCCAGCGGGGGAGGGGATCAGCAAGAGGGGGGTGCGCGCATCATGAAGCAAGGCATGTGCTCGGGCGAGTGGGGGCCACGGGATGAAGAAGAGGGAGCCATGTTAGACCTGGGAGGTGCCATGGCCCCGGCCATGCCCGGGGCCGGCCAGAGGCGACCACGCATCCGCCAGCGCGAGGTGCCAGGGAGGGTCCTCCGAGTGGTGCGGTGCCCACCCTCTCGCTCGAGACATCCCCTACTACCAGACCGAGGAGGAGGAGGAGGAGGCGGAGGAGGAGGAGGAGGAGGAGGAGGAGGAGGAGGAGGAGGAGGAGGAGGCATCGTGGACCTCCTCGCTGGGGGGTGGCCCCCCTGGTAGGGGTGCTGTCGCCTCTCCTTCCTCCGCATGATCTCCCACCTGCCCCGTCAACACACCCAGTCAGCGCCCCACCCTCGACGCCTGACCCAGACGATCCCCGACGTCATCTTTTTCCCAACCATCCTGTGTGTTGGGTCCTCGTTTTGAAGAGACGGTGCCCCGCGTTCCCCTCCTTCCTCTCCTCCTCCCTCCTCCGGGGGTGTTCGCATGCGGTTCCCCCACCCAGGGCAGCGTTTCGTGGCCCCATAGGGAGCTCCACCGAAGGCCCCAGTGGGGGTGTTCGCATGCGGTTCCCCCACCCAGGGCAGCGTTTCGTAGCCCCATAGGGAGCTCCACCGAAGGCCCCAGTGGGGGTGTTCGCATGCGGTTCCCCCACCCAGGGCAGCGTTTCGTGGCCCCATAGGGAGCTCCACCGAAGGCCCCAGTGGGGGTGTTCGCATGCGGTTCCCCCACCCAGGGCAGCGTTTCGTGGCCCCATAGGGAGCTCCACCGAAGGCCCCAGTGGGGGTGTTCGCATGCGGTTCCCCCACCCAGGGCAGCGTTTCGTGCCCCATAGGGAGCTCCACCGAAGGCCCCAGTGGGGGTGTTCGCATGCGGTTCCCCCACCCAGGGCAGCGTTTCGTGGCCCCATAGGGAGCTCCACCGAAGGCCCCAGTGGGGGTGTCCACATGCGGTTCCCCCACCCAGGGCAGCGTTTCGTGGCCCCATAGGGAGCTCCACCGAAGGCCCCAGTGGGGGTGTCGCATGCGGTTCCCCCACCCAGGGCAGCGTTTCGTGGCCCCATAGGGAGCTCCACCGAAGGCCCCAGTGGGGGTGTCCACATGCGGTTCCCCCACCCAGGGCAGCGTTTCGTAGCCCCATAGGGAGCTCCACCGAAGGCCCCAGTGGGGGTGTCCACATGCGGTTCCCCCACCCAGGGCAGCGTTTCGTGCCCCAGAGGGAGCTCCACCGAAGGCCCCAGTGGGGGTGTCCACATGCGGTTCCCCCACCCAGGGCAGCGTTCGTGGCCCCATAGGGAGCTCCACCGAAGGCCCCAGTGGGGGTGTCCACATGCGGTTCCCCCACCCAGGGCAGCGTTTCGTAGCCCCATAGGGAGCTCCACCGAAGGCCCCAGTGGGGGTGTCCACATGCGGTTCCCCCACCCAGGGCAGCGTTTCGTGCCCCATAGGGAGCTCCACCGAAGGCCCCAGTGGGGGTGTCCACATGCGGTTCCCCCACCCAGGGCAGCGTTTCGTGCCCCATAGGGAGCTCCACCGAAGGCCCCAGTGGGGGTGTCCACATGCGGTTCCCCCACCCAGGGCAGCGTTTCGTGGCCCCATAGGGAGCTCCACCGAAGGCCCCAGTGGGGGTGTTCGCATGCGGTTCCCCCACCCAGGGCAGCGTTTCGTAGCCCCATAGGGAGCTCCACCGAAGGCCCCAGTGGGGGTGTCCACATGCGGTTCCCCCACCCAGGGCAGCGTTTCGTAGCCCCATAGGGAGCTCCACCGAGGCCCCAGTGGGGCTGCCCTCATGCGGTTCCCCCACCCAGGGCAGCGTTTCGTAGCCCCAGAGGGAGCTCCACCGAAGGCCCCAGTGGGGGTGTCCACATGCGGTTCCCCCACCCAGGGCAGCGTTTCGTAGCCCCATAGGGAGCTCCACCGAAGGCCCCAGTGGGGGTGTCCACATGCGGTTCCCCCACCCAGGGCAGCGTTTCGTGGCCCCATAGGGAGCTCCACCGAAGGCCCCAGTGGGGGTGTTCGCATGCGGTTCCCCCACCCAGGGCAGCGTTTCGTAGCCCCATAGGGAGCTCCACCGAAGGCCCCAGTGGGGGTGTCCACATGCGGTTCCCCCACCCAGGGCAGCGTTTCGTAGCCCCATAGGGAGCTCCACCGAAGGCCCCAGTGGGGGTGTCCACATGCGGTTCCCCCACCCAGGGCAGCGTTTCGTAGCCCCAGAGGGAGCTCCACCGAAGGCCCCAGTGGGGGTGTCCACATGCGGTTCCCCCACCCAGGGCAGCGTTTCGTAGCCCCAGAGGGAGCTCCACCGTAGGCCCCAGTGGGGGTGCCCGCATGCGGTTCCCCCACCAAGGGCAGCGTTTCGTGGCCCCACAGGGAGCTCCACCGAAGGCCCCAGTGGGGCTGCCTGCATGCGGTTCCCCCACCCAGGGCAGCGTTTCGTAGCCCCATAGGGAGCTCCACCGAAGGCCCCAGTGGGGGTGTTCGCATGCGTCTCCACTACCCAGAGGTAGCGCCGCCGAAAACGGTATTCACACTTGCGGTATTCACAGTTGCATATGGTTGGGTCCTTCGCCAGGCTAATTTTCCCCACATCCTAAGTGGGGTTCTTGTTTTCTCTGCACACCCTCCGCGCAGGATCTCTCGTCCAACTCCCTTTCCTCTGCTCTTCTTTGCTTCCTCCTCCGCATCATCATCACCATCACCATCACTCCCCACTCATCATCACCACCATCATCATCATCAGCATCATCATCATCATCATCATCACGTCGTCATCATCACCACCACCACCATCATCACCATCATCATCATCATCATCATCATCATCAGTATCATTGATTTTTTCCCTAACAGAAATAATTCGCTGAGCAATTAATGCTGCAGCTGTACTGTAGGGTGCTACAGTAAATAATTCGCTGAGCAATTAATGCTGTAGCTGTAGCTGTAGCTGTAGCTGCGACGAAGTTTTCGCGCGGCGTTTTTACTGTGTTTTACGACGCCGGGAGGTCTGGGCCAGGAAGGAAAAAGGAGTTAGAAAGGAATTTGATAAGGGATTTCAGAAGTTAGAAAGGAATTCAGTTTTTTTTGCGTTAAATTTGTTTTTTTACGACGCCAGGAGGTCTGGGCCGGGGAAGAAAAAGGAGTTAGAAAGGAATTTGATAAGGAATTTCAAGAGTTAGAAAGGAATTTCGTTGTTGGGGTCGTTTTTTTTTGTTTTTTTAACGACGCCGAGATGTCTGGGCCAGGAAGGAAAAAAAGGAGTTAGAAAGGAAATTGATAAGGAATTTCCAGAGTTAGAAGGGAATTTCGTTTTGGGTGTTGTTTTTAAACAAAAAAGAAGAACGCCGGGAGGTCTGGGCCAGGAAGGAAAAAGGAGTTAGAAATGAATTTAAAAAGGAATTTCAAGAGTTAGAAAGGAATTTCGTTTTTGGTGGTGGTTTTTTGTTTTGTTTTCTACGACGCCGAAAGGTTTGGGCCAGGAAGGAAAAAGGAGTTAGAAAGGAATTTAATAAGGAATTTCAAGAGTTAGAAAGGAATTTCGTTTTTTTGGAAATTGTTTTTTGTTTGGTTTTTTTACGACGCCGAGAGGTCTGGGCCAGGAAAGAAAAAGGAGTTAAAAAGGAATTTAATAAGGAATATCAAGATTAGAAAGGAATTTCGCTTTTTTTGATTATTTTTGTTTTGTTTTTTGAAACGACACCGAGAGGTCTGGGCCAGGAAGGAAAAAAGGAGTTAGAAACAATTATTAAGGAATTTCAAGAGTTAGAAAGAAATTTATTTTTGGTGGCTGTTTTTTGTTTTGTTTTTTACGACGTCGTAAAAAAAACAGAACAAAAAAAAACAACCCCCCAAAAAACAAAATCCTTTCTAACTCTTGAAATTCCTTATTGAATTCCTTTCTAACTCCTTTTTCCTTCCTGGCCCAGACCTCTCGGCGTCGTAAATAAAAAACAAAACAAAAAAACAACACAGAAAAAAAAAAAAAACAAAATTCCTTTCTAACCCTTGAAATTCCTAATTAAATTCCTTTCTAACTCCTTATCCGTCCTGGCCCAAACCTCTCGGCGTCGTGAAAAAAAAAAAAAAAAAAAAAAAAAAAAAAAAAAAAAAAAAAAAAAAAAAAAAAAAAAAAAAAAAAAAAAAAAAAAAAAAAACGAAACGAAAAACAACACCAAAAAACGAAATTCCTTTCTAACTCTTGAAATTCCTTATTAAATCACTTTCTAACTCATTTTCCCTTCCTGGCCCAGACCTCTCGGCGTCTTAAAAAAAAACAAAACAAAACAGAAACAAAAAAAACGAAATTCCTTGCTTGCTAACTCTTGAATTTCCTTATCAAATTCCTTTCTAACTCGTTTTTCCCTTCCTGGCTCAGACCTCTCGGCGTCGTAAAAAAACAACAACCAAAAAAACAACATTCCTTTCTAACTCTTGAATGTCCTTATCGAATTCCTTTATAACTCCTTTTTCCCTTCCTGGCCCTGGCTTCCTCGGGCAATTCGGACTCGATTGTCTTTGAGGTTCAGAACTATCTCTGGTATTCAAATTCCTTTCTAACTCAGGAAATTCCTTATCGAATTCCTTTCTAACTTCCCAACTCAATAGAAATGCATAACCAAAATGCTCTTGGCAATATTTCGAGCCTACATTATTAATTCCCGACACAATTATTGATGTAATTGCATACAGTGCGCACTACAGAAATAATTCCGAAACCAATTAAAGCTGTACTGTACGGTATCATCATCATCATCATCATCATCATCATCAACATCATCATCATCATCATCATCAATCATATATCATCATCAAACACCGTCGTCATCATCCCATCACCATCATCCACCAAGAGGGAGCCTCGCCTGTGAGTGAATTGTGAGGAAGTCTCAGGCGGGAGCCCCCTCCCTATGGGGCCCGCAGATCATGTTACTAATCCGAGCGGGTCATCGGATTCCTGAAACTGTCGTCACTTCTTGGGCTCCTCAGGTCTGAATTTGGAGGAAGTATCAAGCGGGAACCTCGTCTGTGAGTGAATTGTGAGGAAGTCTCAGGCGGGAGCCCCCTCCCTATGGGGCCCGCAGATCATGTTACTAATCCGAGCGGGTCATCGGATTCCTGTAACTGTCGTCACTTTTGGGCTCCTCAGGTCTGAATTTGGAGGAAGTATCAGGCGGGAGCCTCGTTTGTCAGTGAATTGCGAGCAAGTCTCAGGCGGGAGCCCCCTCCCTATGGGGCCCGCAGATCATGTTACTAATCCGAGCGGGTCATCGGATTCCTGTACCTGTCGTCACTTTTGGGCTCCTCAGGTGTGAATTTGGAAGAAGTATCAAGCGGGACATTCGTCTGTGAGTAAATTGTGAGGACGCGTCAGGCGAGAGTCCCCTCCCTATGAGGCCTGCAGATCATGTTACTAATCCGAGCGGGTCATCGGATTCCTGTAGCTGTCGTCACTTTTGGGCTCCTCAGGTCTGAATTTGGAGGAAGTATCAAGCGGGAGCCTCGTCCGTGGGGCCCGCAGATCATGTTAGTAATCCGAGCGGGTCATCGGATTCCTGTACCTGGCGTCACTTTTGGGCTCCTCAGGTCTGAATTTGGAGGAAGTATCAGGCGGGAGCCTCGTTTGTCAGTGACTTGCGAGCAAGTCTCAGGCGGGAGCCCCCTCCCTATGGGGCCCGCAGATCACGTTATTAATCAAAGCGGGCGATCGGATTCTTGTATCTGTCGTCACTTTTGGGCTCCTCAGGTCTGAATTTGAAGGAAGTATCAAGCGGGAACCTCGTCTGTGAGTGAATTGTAAAGAAGTCTCAAGCGGGAGCCCCCTCCCTATGGGGCCCGCAGATCATGTTACGAATCCAAGCGGGTCATCGGATTCCTGTATCTGTCGTCACTTTTGGGCTCCTCAGGTCTGAATTTGGAGGAAGTATCAGGCGGGAGCATCGTTTGTCAGTGAATTGCGAGCAAGTCTCACGCGGGAGCCCCCTCCCTATGGGGCCCGCAGATCATGTTACTAATCCGAGCGGGTCATCGGATTCCTGTACCTGTCGTCACTTTTGGGCTCCTCAGGTGTGAATTTGGAAGAAGTATCAAGCGGGACCCTCGTCTGTGAGTGAATTGTGATGACGCGTCAGGCGGGAGCCTTCCTATGGGTCCCGCAGCTCACGTGGTTCCTCCGGGTCATCCTCCGGCGCGCGCTTCCTCTGGGTCGTCCTCCGGCGCGTATCGGCTGGGACGCACGTCGTGCGCTTCCTCTGGGTCGTGTTCCGCACGAGGACGAGGAGGAGGAGGATTGCCAGGAAAAGGAGGAGGGATGATGCAGGACGAGACAGGAAAGCAGGAAGAGGAAGAGGCTGAGGGGAGGAAGGACGAGGAGGAAAAGGAGGAGGAGGAATGCCCGAGGAGGCCCCAGTAGGTCCCGGAAGGCCCAGAAGGCTCCAGGAGGCCCCAAGAGGCCCCAGGAGGCCCCAGGAGGGGGCAGGAGGCCTAAGGAGGAGGCAGGAGGAGGAGGAGGAGGAGGAGGAGGAGGGGGGGGGAGGAGGGGGGAGGAATATGGAAACGAGGAGGAGGAGGAGGAGGAGGAGGAGGAGGAGGAGGAGGAGGAGGAGGAGGAAGCGGATGAGGGAGAGGGAGAGGAGGAGGACAGGGGATGAGGAGGAGGAGGAGGAGGAGGGGAGAGGGAGAGCAGGAGGAGGAGGCAGGAGGCAGGAGGGGCAGGGGGAATGGGGGGGAGGAAGCATAACGAGGGGGAGGGGGAGGAGGTGGAGGAGGCAAGAAGAGGAGGAAGAGGCAGGGATTGAGGCAGGAGGAGGAGCAGACAGGAGGAGAACGAGGAGGCAAGAGTAGGTGGGAGAAGGGAAGGGGCAGGAGGATACCCCCATGCAAGCTAAAGAGATTCTCATGTGGGGTCCTTCCGTCGGAGTAATTTTGATGACGTCGACCCCTGGAAGTCTCCCATTCCCCGGGACTGGTTCTTCAGCCTGCGCCGTTTCTCAACGCTTCCAGGGCCCGGCAAGGGCCCCTCGAGGCTGAAAATAGTGGAAAGCTTCCCGTCGTGATTCTTTCATCGCCCGAGGGGGCCTGGGCTTCCGGTCCTAACTCGGCGGGCACCGCGGCCGTTCGAGACGATGCGGGCGCCCCGGGGAACGCCCTCGACGACGCGCCGCTGCCGGAACTGCATCCCGGGACGACAGAATCCCCTCCTCCCACCGGGCGCTCCGAAGGCCGGGCGCTCTGGCCTCCAGGCGGGCGCGTCCGCCCAGGGATGACCCCGCGCCTGCCCGCCAGATTCGCGGGGGCCCCAAAAGTATCCACCACCACCACCTGCATCCGCCTTCCCCTCCTCCAGCCTCCTCTCTTCCTTCCTTCTCTCCCGGGGGAGGGAGGGGGTGAGGGAGGCGGGAATGGTGTATATTCTGGGGCCCCGCAATTCGCACGACGACGGTTGAGCAGGGACCGACCGTTCCGGCAGTCCCGTAGGCCTACCACGACATGTTCTTCTTAGGGCATACGATTTGTTTAGACACAGAAACAATGTTCGTATCCAGTCAAGCCGATGTATGAAAAGAGGACGGTCTCAGCCAGAATTGTTCTCATAACATGTCGTGCAAACACAGAGGTTATGAGAACATTATTTGGTGGGCCCATTCGCAAGCCAGGACGCCTCGCAACTGCTTGAGACGGCGTGGACACGAGCAGAGATGCGAGAAGACCTCCAAGAACCCACGAAGCCTTCCGAAAACCTCGAGGGCGACGACGGCGACGACTGGTCTCGGAGCCCCCACCCTAGACACCGTGTTTCCTATTATTCGCGATGGCCGGCCCCGCCCCCCGTCCCTCCTCCCCCCCTGGTCACGTCGCGATTCGCGCCAGCTCCGTCTGAAAATGAGCCAGTCCTACGCATCGCCAGACGGCGCCAACGCGAATCGGGACGCCACCAGCCACCTCTCCCCCTCCCCCCCCCAGCCCTGCTCACGCCCGGCATCGCCAAGGGATCACGTCTTTGCTGTGTACCAACCCCTCCCAGCCCCAGTCAGATTCCACCGCCCGGGGCCACGCTTCGAACGGTCATTCATTGTCCCTGATGGCGTGGCAGGAGTGGCGTTCCAGGCGGTGGGTTCTGCTTGTTGCGTTGTTGCTGCGTTGTCGTCGTCCTCGCCCGCGACCCGCCCGCGACCCGCCTGCCACCCACTCCGCGACCCACCCGCGACCCACCCTGCGCCAGCCCCCTCGATCTTATCCGCAACTGCGGGGTGTTACGTAACGGGCTCCGGAGACCCTGAACCAACAACGGTTGTCCTCTTGCAGGACAGCTTCTTACTTCCGCCAACTTCCGCCGACCTTCCGCCTGCGGAGGCGCCCTCGTTTTACTTCCGCCACCCTTTCCGCCGAGGGCTACTCCTCCCATCCTCGAAGGAGAGGCCCTTTCTGGAACGCCTCGCTTATATGCATAGGCAGGGTCGTAGTTGCAGAGCTCTGGCGGCGACGCCCAGCGACACTTCACAATCTGCTGTACCTCAGCCACCTTCTGCTGGATGCCGTTGTCGGGATCGTGGCTTGTGTGAATAAGCTTTCCGGTCTCCCCTGAGATCTGGCGCTGCAGCAAAACGGCAACATCGTTAAAAAATCACCACCGGGAGCCTGGGACCCCATCTTTCCGCACCATTTCTCGAGTCGGATCGACCCGTGAGGGTCCCGCGGCCCGAACTTCCTGCGAAACAACCCACAAAGGTTCCAAGAACGAAAACCATGTTCTTAGAACAGTCACCCGGTGTGTTGAAAACAAGACAGTCTCCGCCAGAACTGTTCTGAGAACAGGTCGTGCAGACCACGAAAGCGTCTTGGAACACTCCTGGGTGGGCCTGCAGGCACGCTGGGACGCTTCGCCACTGCTTGACCTCGGGGTCCGAGCCCCCCTCGCGGACGCCCCCGAGCTCTGCAGCTTTTCGCGGCGCTGGGCGCGGTCGCCCTCCGGCGCGCGACGGGCGGCGGGCGCGCAGGGCCGAGCCCGAGGGGGCACGCGGCGGCCGCACACGGGGGCACGCGGCGGCCGCGCACGACGCGGGGCTGCCCCCTGCGGTGCCCCCGCCGGCCGAGGAAGGCCCGCGGGGAGAGGGGGGCCTTCAATGAGGGGACGCGCACCTGGCTAGACCTGCCAGGCCCTCCACCCCCAGCCCAACCCGAAGACACGCGCTTCGGGTTGGGGGGGGGGCACGGGTTCCACGCACAGTTGTTTTTCCCATGTGTCCCGACCCCCCACCCCCCCACACACCGGGAAGGGAGGGCAGATTGGGGCCTTCCGGTTGGGCTGGGGTGGTTGGGTGGGTGGTGGACAACGACCAACACACAAATACCCGTTGGGGGGACAAAGGGGGCTGTGGGCGCGCGCTGTCAGATGGGGGCCCCTGCTCGAACGGGAGACCCCCTGGGTCCGACACCCCCGCCGGTACCCATGATCAGTCCTTCTCCCCCCACCCCCCATTATGGGTGTGTGTGTGCGCGTTGTTCGTTCGCCAAGAAGAGGGGAGACTAGGGGGGCACTCAGGGGCAACGCTGAGGGGAAGGGGGCGCGTCGACCCCCCGGACGTCTCAGATCACGTCCGAGGTCCTCGGTGGTTTTTCAGCTGCGCCTCGCCGGGAGCGTTCCGGGGCCGCCGGGATCGTCCCGAACGGCCGCCAGCTGCCCGAGCTGTGGCCCGAAGACCACCTGGGATGGGGATCTGCCCGCCCCTTCCTGCTCGAGGCGGCTCCGGCCGAGGCCGCGAGAGGCCGTCCGGGAGTCCCCGCACAGGGCCGCCAGCGTGCCAAAAGCTCGGCCCCCATGCCCGATCCGTCGAGGGACGGGGGGGGGGATGAGGAGGAGGAGGAGGAGGAGGAGGAGGAGGAGGAGGAGGAGGACCAGTGCAAACCCAAGAGTCATCAACGATGTTGGAATTACCCCTCCCTCCAAGCTCCCTCTTCACAGGCCCCTGCAACGGTTCATTTCCATTGAGGGAACTGCCTCGTTGGAAGACATCCGTTTGAATACCTTGAAGCATGCCAAAACATTGTTCTCGGGATTTCGACGCCTCGGATCAACCGGACTGCTGCGCCCTGACGATCTGGAGTCGTGCCAGAACGTTACCTGTGGGACTTCGACACCACGAATCAAAATAACTGCTGCATCCGCATAATCATGAATACCTCCCAAACACCATCTCTGGTACGCTGATCATGGATATCCGTGATACTCTTGCAAACGTTCAAAACGAATGTGCGCGGCGCTAAGGCGAGAACCACATTTAGAAAACCACCTGCCCTCAATCCTTGAAACTTTTATACATGTTTAAAATGGATGTGCGCGGCGCTGAAGCGAGAACCACATTTTGCAAACGACCCGCCCTCAATCCGTGAAACTCTTACACATGTCAATGTTTAAATCGAATGTGCGCGGCGCTTAGGCGAGAACCAGATTTTGAAAACGACCCACCATCAATCCGTGAAGCTCTTGAAAATATTGAAACGACTGTGCGCGGCGCTACGGCGAGAGCCACATTTTGAAAACGGCCCGCCCTCCATCTGTGAAACTCTTGCCATCTTTAAAACCCCAAATCGTACATGGTGAAGAAGTCTCAGGCGAAACGCCCCGCCCGCCCTAAAAACTGGCCTCGGGGTGCGACAGGGACAAGATATTAATAAGGCAAAGGAATGGAGGAGGAAGAGGAGGAGGAGGAGGAGGAGGGGGATGAGGAGGAGGAGGGGAAGGAAGAGGGAGGAGGAGGAGGAGGAGGAGGAGGAGGAGGAGGAATGGATGAGGATGAGGAGGAGGAGGAGGGGGAGAAGAGGAGGAGGAGGGAGGAGGAGGAGGAGGAGGAGGAGGAGGAGGGAGAGGAGGAGGAACAGGAGAAACAAAAAAAGAGGACGAGGAGGAGGAGCAGCAGGAGGAGGAGGAGGAGGAAGACGAGGAGCAGGAGGAGGAGGAGGAGGAGGAGGAGGAGGGGGATGAGGAGGAGGAGGGGAAGGACGAGGAGGAGGAGGAGGAGGAGGATGAGGAGGCAACGCATCGACCCCCAGTCGCATACTCATCGCCGACAATTGCCCAATAGCCCCCCCCGGGAAACATGCAAATTCGATACCGGGGGCCGAGCGACGATCCATCGAGGATGCATCGACGATGCCAAGTCGGTGCGCCCCCCCTGCGCCGATGCTCGTGGGGAAGGACCGACTAATCGAAGGTTGGGCATGCCCTCCTACTGGCGGCTTGTGGAATGAACAATAAAAAACATGAAGCATTGTCAACAATATTTAAAAGAACACGAGAAATCGTCCTCTGATAATTTCTGGACTATCCTTGAATGTTCCCCCTTTAGAGGAACATGCCCGATTTAAAACTGATCCCGGACGGCTGGGGAGCCGTTCCTGCCCAGGACACGCGGGAAAACACTAATGCAAAGCTTGCCTGCGGGGATGGATGGGGGAGGAAAGGGGCAACATGTAGCATCGGCGCCGCACCGAGCAGACGGCCCAAGAGGCCTCCAAGATGGCTCCAAGTTTGCCAGAGACGGCCATGGCCTTGTTTGGCAGAGGTGGCAAGCACATAGACGTAGCATTGGTTTTGAGCAGGGGCGCCCGCGCGAGCACGCGGATTGCGCATTGAAGAGCCTATGTGTTCTGTGTTTTGACAACTCTACCAAGACACGCTTCAAAGACAACGGGTCATGAATGGCCTCGACATGCGCGCGCGGGTGGCCCGCTTTCTCTGTCAGATGCAGATTGTCACACATCGCGCTTGCTCGGTCAACGCCTGCGAACCTCATTGTATTATTTGAGACGGATGGCGGGGGGAATCAATACCAGTCGGCCGAAGCTTGCATAATGAATTTGATGTCGAGGATGAACGATCGTGCATTCT
Source organism: Prorocentrum cordatum (assembly GCA_963575745.1). Classification (NCBI taxonomy): domain Eukaryota; class Dinophyceae; order Prorocentrales; family Prorocentraceae; genus Prorocentrum; species Prorocentrum cordatum. Next base: position 675,370 of record CAUYUJ010007224.1, on the reverse strand, counting down.
AGTTCTGGAAAACCAACGCTCGGGTGGGTGGTAATGGTGGGTTGCCTAAATCGGGTGTGGCCTGAATGTGGGGTGGCGAGAACGGCCATCACGGGGCTATTGACGACCCTTGTTGGAGCCAGCAGGGGCCAGAATTGTGTCCTACAGGGTACGTTGAAGGCCCTTTTCTTCACACCCCCATTCTAGGTCACCCCCGATTGCCACCCGCCCGAACTGCGCGGGGGGGATCCGAGTCAAATCGTCGGTAGAAGTATGAGCATACTCGGCGCATGTACCTTGCAATGTATGTGGCGCTCGGCAACTCATAGAGCCAAAGAGGCGCCCACGGCATGGCCAACTCTGGCCATGAGACGCAAACCCATAAAGCGCACTGGGGGGCCACGGGCGCCCCAGGGGCGCCTGCGAACCGAAAGCCCAGTGGGCGCCATAGAGAACCAAAGGCGCCCACAACTCCCACGAGCCGAACTCCGGCACGCATACGCGCGCGCACATACATACGCCACACACACACACACTCTCTTTTTAATATATATATATATATATATACACATACATACACACAAGACTGCATTGGCGCTTCGCGCCATGCGCCTTGCTCCGGACCCTCCCTGGCAGAGCAATAAGTCATTGCTTCAGCAAAGGGGACATCGAAGCCTGGACGGGCGACCAACTCATTTTTCTGATATCCCTGGTGCCTGCTGACACCGCGTTCGCCCAATGCGCACGCTTGTGCGCAAGACTGGGGAATGAATGATGATTTTTCATGCGCGAAGGTCCTTTGAGGAAGTAAGGAGCGTTCCCATGGCACGCCGAAGACGTCGCAATAGCTCCAGACAGATCAATTTTTTGGTCGCTTCCAGAATGCCTGGAGGGCTCCGGGCACTCAGGAAATCGTCGATCGTCGAACTTCGAATCTAGATCCATTGCCTGTCTTTCTCGATCGAAGAGCTTTGAACCTCGAGCCTTAAGCGTGGAACCAACATCGTCGGGTCAGCTCGATGTAATTCGTAGGAGAACGCCGTCTGGGCGTTTTTGGTGCTCTTTTGGGCCGTCCTGGGGCCCTCTTGTGCCGTCCTGGGGCCTTCTTGGGGAGCTGGGGCCCTCCAGAGGTCTCCTGAAGCCATCTAGGCCCTTTTGGGGGGCCTCCAGTGGCCTTCTTGGGGGTCTCACATGGTTTTCGCGGGTCTCTCTTGGGAGTCTTCTGGAGGCATCTTGGGCTTCTCGTGGGCAGTCTCGGGGCTGTCTGGGGCAGTCTTGGAACCCTCCTGGGCCGTCTTCAAATCCTCCGGGGGGCCTCTTGGGTCGTCTTGGGCGATATCGGGGGCCCATCGGGCCGTCTTGGACGCTGCGAAGACCCACAAAGCGAATCTGCTAAAATGTATATACATATTCCTGCGGGGAATGGGGCGATTTTTGCTTCCTCGGGGCTCTCTTAACGACCTCTTCGGACGTCTTGGGGCCCTATTGGGCCGTCTTCAGACCATCGAGGTTCCTCTTGGAGCGCTCTTGTGCTGTTTTGGGTCTCTCATGCGCCTCTCCGATGACCCCTCTGATCGCCTTGAGTCTGCTCACAGGGCTGGGCAATGCGCCCTGGGAGGCCCGGAAGGGCCAGCGGACCTTTTCCAAGGGCGTCCAAGGGGCCGCCGAGACGTCCGAAAGGGCGTCTGGGGCGTCCCTGGGGGGGGTGGGGTGGGGTCCAGGAAATCAAAATATAATAATAATCTCTCTCTCTATATATATATATATATACACACGCACCAGACTCCATTGGCGCTTCGCGCCATACACATGTGTCCTTGAAGTTTGGCATGCACGCGGAATGGCAGGAGGGTCAAGCCGACAAATTAGCGATAACGTCTTGTTGCCTTCTCTGGCATCCCTGTTATGATAATGTTATTCGTCATCTTTCCTCCCTATTTCTTTTTCCTTATTCTCGCCATACCCTGCGTAGTCTCCCCATCCTCCTCAGCTCTTTTTGCGGAGGCTCCTACTTGGAGAGCCTCCGGGGGCCTCACAAAAGTTGTTCAAGCTTTCTTCAGGCCTTCCGGAGGCCTCCTGGGCCTTTCCTGGGGGCCTCTGGGGGCTTCCTCGGGCCACCCTGCCTCCAACCGCGGTCTCCCTGAACGACTGGGTCACGATTTGGAATGCTTCGGAGGGTGTCTTAGGGCCATCTTGGGCCGTCATGGGGCTCTCTGAAGCCATCTTGGAACCCTGTTGTGCCGTCTTAGGGCTCTCTTGGACTGCCTGGAAGATCTTTCGGATGGCTATGGGGGGATTTTCGAGCCTCTCAGCCGGCTTCGGACGCCCAGAAGACCGCCCCGTCTTGGAACGTCGGGGAGCTGAAAGAGGAGAACCCCAAAATTCACCACCAACAACCAACAGAAAATCAATGAATTTTGCCTCTTGGGGCCTTCTTGGGAATGCTCTTGGAGGCCTCTTGGGACGTTTTTGAACGATCTTTGGGGGTACGACGGCTTCTTTGAGGTCGTGGTGGACCGTCTTGGGGCTCCCTGGGGTCGTTTCGGGAGCGCGCCGGAACGCCTGGAGCCCTGTGGGGCCGTTTTCGGGCTCTGGGGTACTCCTGGGTCGTCTGGACGGTTGCCCGAGGCCTGGGGTGGGCTAAATTCGTTGGGTGGGGGGCGGGGGGGCGCTTTTTCCGAGGTCCCTGGCCCTATAGAAATATATGAATAGGAATATGGGAAGAGAGAGATAGAGAGAGAGAGAGACAAAGAGAGAGAGAGAGAGAGAGAGAGAGTAGAGAAACACCACTCTCTAGGGTACTACCTCACTGGCGCCTGACGACAAGCTGGAAGGAGGAGGAGGAGGCGCAGCGTCCAGCGCCAGCTTCGACGAGGAGAGAGGGGAGGGGGGAGGGGCGAGAGGGGATGGGAGTAGAGACGCGCCCAGCACGCATCACAAAGGGCCTGGTGTGCTGCTTGCACTACTGCAAAACAGCGAACAGGAATGCGGAAAGGACAACACATACAGCTCCGCACTTGAAGCCCATGCTTGCGTATCTGGGCTCAGGCCACGTACAGCTAATTGGCACGCACATGGACCATGGCACTTCGCCAACGTCCTGGGTGCCCCAGGAAAGCCGTTCCTGGCTGCCCGAGTCGGCCATAAGGCAAGCGTGCTCTCCTTCACACAGCCATTGTAGCCTCTTCGAGCCTGGCTCGAATGAGACAACAGCCTTTCGAAATCATCGTCTCCCGCCCATCGTCCCAGCCCTCCCCTCCCTCCACCCCCCAAACTCACCCCCATCCCCGTTAGCTATGCCTCGATCTTCCCTCCCTGCATCGTTGTTGTTCCTGCATCTCCCCCTCCTTCCCTCCTTCCTCACTTCTTTATCTCCGTCCTGACCAACACTCTCCCCGCTGATGTGATTTCTCCTTCGCCACTCGGCCCTCCTGCAATGGAACTTGGCGATCGTACCCCGTGAATCCCGAGCACCTCCTGCTGCCTTCGGCCGATCCCCGACGGGAAAAAGACATGAAAGAGCACGGAAGCAACTGTATTCAAATTATACCTACGCCACCGTGGTAATACAGTTGGGGACGTAGCTGCTGGGCAACCTCGAGAACTACTGCCGTCGATGGTCCGCACGGGAATCCTTCCCGTGGGACTCCCGTGTAAAGTGCTAGTGTTTCTCCTCCTCGTCCTCCTCCTTCTCCTCTGCCATTTCCTCCTCCTCCTCCTCCTCCTCCTCCTCCTCCTTCTCCTCCTCCTCCTCCTTCGGCTTCAGCTTCACCTTACCTCTCCTTCTCATCATCCTCACCCTCGTTCTGCTCCTACTCCTCCTCTGCCTCCTCCCTCCTCCTCCCGCTGCCACTTCTCCACTCCCCCCTACCCGACCTTCCCCAGTCAGCCATGAAGCCTGCGAGACACGACTGGAGCTCGCCTCCTCCAACTCCGCCCTGCCTGTGCGCAGCGCCGCTTGCCATCCGTCCCTCTTCTTCCTGGCGCGAAGGACGTGGGTCATGGGGTTCTCCCCCCGGGGAACGCAACTCCTCCTGCTTGCATCGGCATCCTTTTCTCCCCAAGTACCCCCGGGCCCAGGAAGGGCACCGGGAGCCCGAGAAAACGCCTGCAAGCCCCCGCGGACCGGCCTCGAGCTCGCCTCTCCACACCCATCCGACGACCTGGCCCTCCGGACGGCGCGGCCCCCGAGCTGCTCCCCTCCCTCCTCGTCCCCCTCTGGTCCTCTCGGGCGCGGCCGCTCGGGGCCCTGGACGCGGTTGGCGCGTCGTGCCGAAGCGTGGTGGGCCCGAGCCGGCGGCTTGACACGCTCGGACGAAGTTCCTGCCGTAGTCCAGGGAGGCCCGGAGATGACCCCGAATGCACACCGCCCTCGCCAGCTTGGCGCGCCACCGATGTCTCCCAAAATTTGCCCCGAGGCCACAGATGGCCTTCAGCATCGCCCGAGCAAGCACCGTGGTGACTTAAAGGCGGCCCCAGAGTCTTTCAGGACGGCACCCGAGTGGCCCGACAGGCACAACTCGCTCAAGGACTTCAAACTTGCAGCGTTTTAGGGTGTTTTTTTGCTTTATCGGCTCCTGCTGGGCCTGAGAGGCCTCAGATGGACCAACTCTCGATTACCCAAGGAGTGCCTCACTTGTCGTTCCAAGCGGGAAGTGGCCAGCTTGCATAGTTACCTCCTCATGCTTCTTCGCCCCCCTCTCAGGGTTCCTGAGAACTCCCTCCTAGACAGACATCCTGCACAGAAAGAAAACTCCAGTGGCCCCCAAATCCGTCGAACACCATCTCGAAGCTTGGAACCCGTCCGTGTTCTCCTCCCTCCTTCTCATCCACCTCCGCCCTCCGCCTCCTCACTTGGGCAGGCTTTGGGCTGCGCGCAGCGAGGCCCCCCCGAAGGTAGCCCCGGCTGCTGGCCTCAACGGGCCCCCCCCCCCGAGCGACACTTGCGGGCCCGAGCAGGCCCGACGAGCAGCCCCGGGGCGGTCTCATCGCCTCAACCCGGAGGCGCGGAGCGCCCCTGAAGCGCGCCGCTGGAGGCGGCGCCGGGTGCTGAGACCGCCCCGGACGACTCTGAAGGGGCCCTGGGACACACAAATACATAGACACAAAGCCCAGGATTTCTTACTTGTTTCAAATGTTCTGGAGTTTCGGCATCCCCCCAACTTCCCATGTTTTCCTACATGTTCCTGGGGCTCGACGATTACTTGTGTCTGTGACTGTCGAGGCTGGCTGGGACAACTCGGGGAGGCCGGTTGAGGCCAGCCGGGTCGACCTGGGGGGGAGCTCGCTGCGCGCAGCCCGAAGCCTCCCACCTCCCTCCTGCTCCCCAGGGATCCGATGTTCCGCTATATTTGTCCCGTGCGGGGCCCCCAGAAGTCTCGACCCGCTCGTCGGGACCGCTTCTTCATCCCGAGCTGTTTTTTCGGACGGCCCCGAGTGCCCCCAGAGACAGAAACCTGCAAAAGAAAAGCTCCGCCCTGGACTGTCTTCTGTGTTGGAGGTCTGGGTCCTCGTCCTCACTCACTTCCTCCGTCGACTGCACGCAATAGTGACCCTGCTGAGAGCGACCTTCGGTGCGAGGCTTCCCGGGCGCCGCGGGCGGGGCCGAACAGGAGCGCGCAAGACGCTGCCGCCGCACCGCGCTCGGCGATCGGGGACCTCCCGTGGGCGCGCACCGAAGGCGGTCCGGCGAATGGTCACTCTTGCGTGTAGTCGACTCCTTCCCTGCTCTTGCTCCTCCTCGGGCTGGGACCGGCCACCCTCTGGAGGGGTCCAACGCGGTGCGCGCCGGCAGCCCGGCTACGGGCGCATGTGCTGCCACGGGTAGCCCTCCGACGGGGCGGGAGGGAGGCCAGCTCGGAGGGGCACGGCGAGGATCGAAGGGGAGTAGGGGAAGCCTCCACGGAGTCGCTGCTCTGTTCGTTTGAACCGACACTCGCCCCCCCTGGGCTTCGTGGGACGGACACGCCTATGACGAGGCCCAGGCGGCCAGGTCGAGCAGGCGGGTTGCTGAAGCGTGCGTCCTGCATCAAGCACGGCAAGTCTCGAGCGATAGCGCGACTCCCAAAACATCGTGAGGAAATCCACAGCGAGAGCGATTCCTGAATGTCGACGGCGCGGCGTCTGAATAATTTGTAAGGAAATCCCACGCGAGAGCGCGATTTCTGAATACATTGTTATGAAATCCCGCGCGAGAGCGCGACTTGGGAATACATTGTGGGGACATATGAGACGGGAGCCTTCGTTGTTGTAAACCGGGGGCCAGGGGTACAGTTTGGTGACACCTCACGTTCCCTTGTAAAAGAAAACAAGGTGCGAGCCACGGGGGAAGCACTTTAATCGAAAAGCGCAAAGGTTACCGAAGGAAGATCAACAATACATTAGAAATGATATTTCGACACCAACAGCACCAGCAACAACAACCACAGTCATGTTAATAATGTTCTCTCTCACCTGCTCCCCTGTCATTCATCATGTATCTCCCAAGCCCTCGATACCCGCCCTCTTCGTCTTCGATCGTGCCCCCTTAGGGGTATATATTTCTTACCTGCAACGTGTATTTCGTGCAGCCCCGAAGGCAGGGGAAGAGAGGACGGATGGAAGGAAGAGACAAGGGGGAGGGAGGAGGATGGAGCACGAGAGAGAGTAGCAGGAGGGGAGCGAGGAGCAGAAAACACGCGGCAGAACCAGACGGGCAGATCTGGACCCTAACAGGTGGGTCGGGAAGGCAGGCCCAGGCGGCCAGGTCGAGCAGGCGGGTTGCTGAAGCGTGAATCCTGCATGAATCGCGCGGAAATCTCGAGCGATACCGAGACTCCCAAATAACTCGTGAGAAATCCACAACGAGAGCGTGATTCCTGAGTGTCGAGGGCGCGACGTCTGAATGATTTGAAAGGAAATCCCACGCGGGAGCGCGATTCTGTATACAGTGGGAGAAATGCCCACGCCAGAACGCGACTTGGGAATCAATGGTGAGGAATAGCAGACGGAAGCCGTTGTGTTGAGACAATTCACCTCCCTTTGACATAAAACAGGGTGCGAACCCCATGAGAAACACATTATCTGAGACATGCAATGGTTACTGGGCAGGGGGGATCAACAACAATCATTCTTTAGAGTTGAGACTTCAAAAATAAGAACAACACCACCAACAACAACCAAACCATATACGTCAACAACACAACCACCAACAACACCACCACCAAGAACAACAGACACAACAACAACGACACCAACACCAACCGCAACAACAACTGCTTCATCAATCACACCAGCAGCATCAAAAACACCTTCAACAGCAACACGATAACAACATCATCAGCAGCAACACCAACACCACCAGCACCAATAAGTTAACTGCTGTTCGCTCTGGTACGCTCGCGTGCCATTCATCACGTATCTCCCAAACCCTCGGTACCCGCCCTCTTCGTCTTGGATTGTACTCCCTTAGGTGTGAGAGAGCGTGATCCACCGCTGCTTTACTGTGGAAAATTGCCCCCGTTTTCCTCCGGAACCCAGGGTTCCCCCTCCCCCTCCGAAAATCCCCCCCCTGCTGAACCCCCCCCCCCTCTCCCCTCCCCCGGCAACCCCCCTCCCCCCTCCCCTGACCCCTCCCCCTCCCCCTCCCCCCCCTCGAAAACGGGGGGGGTCCACTACCTGTTCGACCCCCCCCCCCCCCCCCGAAAACCGTAGGGGGGGTCACTACCCGACCGAATCACCGCCAGCAAACGACTTCTCGGTCCCTGCTAACCGTCCCGCACTAATCCCCCACTGTTTTTTTCCCAGCACCACTGTCTTCAACTGCCACTGTCCCCCACTGGTTCCAGACCGTCCCTACGGTCCCCACCAGTGCCCCCACCACTGTCGCACTGTCCCCACTGTCCCTACCACTGTTCCCACCACGGTTCCACTCTCCCCACTTTCTCCACGGCCCCAACCACTGCCCGACTATCTCCACTGTCCCCACTGTCCCACTGACTCCTCCGCTGTCCCACTGAGCTGTCCCACTGTTCCCACCACTGTCCCCACTGTCCCCACCACTGTCCCCACTGTACCTCTGTCCCATTGTCCCACCGCCGTCCTCGCCACCGCCTTCACCACTGTCCCCACCACCACTGTACACTCCACTGTCCCACTGTTTCCACCTCATTCCCACTGTCCCCACACCACTGTCCCCCCCACCACCGTCCCCACCACTGTCCACTGTCCCCACTGTTCCCACCATTGTCCTCACCACTGTCCCCACCACTACCGTCCCCACCACTGTCCCACTGTCCCCACCACTGTCCCGCTGTCCCCTCACCACTGTCCCCACCACCACCGTCCCCACCACTGTCCACACCCCCCTTCGGTTTTCGAGGGGTGGGGGGTTCGAACCGGTAGTGACCCCCCCCCGTTTTCGAGGAGGGGGGGGAGGGGGGTTCGAACCGGTAGTGACCCCCCCCCTTCTTTCATGATTAAGATGGGGGGGGGGGGGGGTTCGAACCGGTAGTGGACCCCCCCTGTTTTTTTCCGGAGGGGGGGGGGGGGGTCGAACCGGTTGTGACCCCCCCCCCCAGTTTTCCGCCAGCAGCGGTAGAACACGCTCTTTCTTAGGTGTATATCTTTCTTACCTGCAACGTGTACTTCGTGAAGCCCCGAAGGCAAGGGAAAAGAGGACGGATGGAAGGAAGAGACCAGGGAGAGGGAGGATGAAGCAGGAGAGAGAGTAGCAGGAGGGGTGCTAGGAGCAGAAAACACACGGCAGAACCACACGGACATATCTAACGGGTAGACCCTAACAGGCGGATCGGGAAGGAGGGCCCATGCGGCCAGGTCGAGCGGGCGGGTTGCGGAAGCGTGCGCCCTGCAGAAATAGTGGGGAAGTCTCGAGCGATAGCGCGATTCCCGAGTAAATCGTCAGAAAGGCCAAAGTGCGAGCGTGATTCCTGGGTGTCGAGGGCGCGGCGTCTGAATAAATTGTCAGGAAGTCCCACGCGAGAGTGCGAGTCCTGTTTAATTTGTGGGGAAGTCCTGCGCGAGAGCGCGACTTGGGAATACATTGTCAGTAAGTATCAAGCGGGAGCCGTTGTTGTTGTAACTCGGGGGCCAGGGGCGCAGTTTGAGACTCAAGACTTTGCCTGGTAAAAAATAGGGTGCGAGCCCTGGGAAGGACACTTCCACTGAAAGAAATATAGTGTGCACCGTGCACCGGGCATGGGGGATCAACAATACTTAATCTTCAGAAGTGAGAATTCATCAACAACAACAACAATCATTTTACCCTCATGCGCGATGTTTCCACACGAAGCATGCGACCACCATGATAACCATCCACGCACTGGGGGACTCTTGTTCTATAGCGGGGTCCGTTATTCCCATTCCCAGATCCCCCGCCCAATGAGGTCTTGCAAACACCTCCTCCGAGGAATTTCGACATATCCCGCCTCGAAAATACATGCCCGCGCCTTGCTGCGCCGATGCGGGACCGCCAGTGGAAACCCAGCGAGGGGGAAAGCACAAGGAAGTATCGAACGACAGGATTGCCTTGGTTGGGATGGGGGCTGTCGGCGGTGAGGCAAGGACCTGGCCCTGAATAGAAAGGGAGGAAGTCTCGAGCAGGGCTGCTGTTGTTGTTGTTGTTGGGAGCGGCGCCAATGCTGAAGAGAGTAGGGCGCTAGTCCAGCGTAAAACGGGAGGAAGTCTCGAGCGGGAACGCTGGTGTTGCTGGGACGGCGGCTTTCGGCGGCGAGGAAGAACACCGCCTTGAAAAAAAAGAGAGGAAGCATCGAGCGGGAACCGTGGTTTTGTCGGGACGGGGGCTGTCCGCGGCGAGGAACAGCACCGTCCCGAGGAAAAAAAAGAAAATCTCGAGCGGGAGCATTGTTCTTGCTGGGAGCGGCGCCAATTCAAAAGAGAATAGGGCGCCAGCCCGGCGTAAAACGGAAGTCTCGGGCGGGAGCGCTGGTTTTGTCGGGGCGGCAGTTTTCGGCGGCGAGGAGGAACACCGCCTTGAGTAAGAAGGGAAGAAACATCGAGCGGGAGCCGTGGTTTTGTCGGGACGGGGGCTGTCCCCCGGCGAGGAACAACACCGTCTTCAGGAAAAGGGGAGGACGCCTCGAGTGGGAGCGTTGTTCTTGCTGGGAGCGGCGCCGATTGGCAAAAGAGAGTGTGTGCGACAGCCCAGCGTAAAACGGAAGGAAGTCTCCGGCGGGGAGCGCTGGTTTTGTCGGGGCGGCCGGCTTTCGGCGGCGAGGGAGCCCGCCTTGAGTAGAAATGGAGGACGTCCTCGAGCGGGAGTCGTTTTGTTTTTGCTGGGGGCGGCGCCGATGAGAGAAAGACTAGCGCGCCATGTCCAAGGTAAAACCGGGAGGAAGTCTGGAAGTCCTCGAGCGGGGCCCGGCGCTGGTTTGGTTAGGACGGCGGCTTTCGGCGGCGAGCAAAAACACCAGCCCTGAACAACAAAATAAAGGAAGTTTCGAGCGGAGCGTTGTTGTTGTTTGTTTGTTGTTGTTGTTGTTGTTGTTTGTTGTTGTTGTTGTTGTGTGGTGTGGCTGTTGGTTTTATTCTCACTGCTGACAATCACTATGGTTGATCCCCCCACCGGTGCATACTGTTTTTCTCAATTAAAGTGTGCCCTTCGACGCTCGCACCCTGTTTTTTGACAGGGAAAATATTCCTGCTCAAACTGGGCCCCTGGCCCCGGGGTTACAACAACAAAACAACAACAACAACCAACCAACATCAACACATACAACAACAACACCAAATCATTTTAAGACATGGGGACACTCCGTTCTCACCAGTGCCAAGGTTTTCATGGGACGCGGGCCAATACCCCCACTTTGTGGGGGGCCGTTTCAAGCTCTACCAAGTTTTCCAAACGACTCTTCGCCACCACCCACACACAGCTTCACGCCTATGACGTTCGGACACCTTCGTGGCGGCAATGCGGACGACCGTGGCTACTATTCAGGGCCCCGCGGCCGACGACGACGGCGTGCGCGCTCGAAGAAAAAACGAATGTGTCCCGCATGTATTATTTACAGGGATGATGGCCCTGGCAGGTGCGCAACCGTTTGTCGCAGGGATGATGGCCCTGGCAGGTGCGCAACCGTTGTCGCAGAAGTTCGAAAAAGTTGCTCGCAAAAGCCCGTTTGACAGAAATGACAACAACAACAACAACAACAACAACAACAACAACAACAACGGCTCCCGCCTGAGACTTCCTTACAATTATGCCAGGACCCCCGCTCCCGCCCGAGACTTTCTCGCATTTTATTCAGGAATCGCGCTCTCGCTTAGGACTTCCTCACAATTTATTCAGGCATCTCTCTGCTGTTAACTGCTGTTCGCTCTGGTACGCTCGCGTGCCATTCATCACGTATCTCCCAAACCCTCGGTACCCGCCCTCTTCGTCTTGGATTGTACTCCCTTAGGTGTGAGAGAGCGTGATCCACCGCTGCTTTACTGTGGAAAATTGCCCCCGTTTTCCTCCGGAACCCAGGGTTCCCCCTCCCCCTCCGAAAATCCCCCCCCTGCTGAACCCCCCCCCCCTCTCCCCTCCCCCGGCAACCCCCCTCCCCCCTCCCCTGACCCCTCCCCCTCCCCCTCCCCCCCCTCGAAAAAAACCGGGGGGGGTCACTACCTGTTCGGACCCCCCCCCCCCGAAAACGGAGGGGGGGGTCACTTACCGGCCACTCACCGCAGCAAACGACTCCCGGTCCCTGCTACCGTCCGCACTACATCCCCCACTGTTGTTCCCAGCACCACTGCCTTCACCACCACTGTCCCCACTGGTTCCACCACCGTCCCTACTGTCCCCACCAGTGCCCCCCACCACTGTCGCACTGTCCCCACTGTCCCCACCACTGTTCCCACCACGGTTCCACTCTCCCCACTTTCTCCACGGCCCCAACCACTGCCCGACTATCTCCACTGTCCCCACTGTCCCACTGACTCCTCCGCTGTCCCACTGAGCTGTCCCACTGTTCCCACCAATGTCCCCACTGTCCCCACCACTGTCCCCACTGTACCTCTGTCCCATTGTCCCACCGCCGTCCTCGCCACCGCCTTCACCACTGTCCCCACCACCATGTACCCTCCACTGTCCCACTGTTTCCACCTCATTCCCACTGTCCCCACACCACTGTCCCCACCACCACCGTCCCCACCACTGTCCACTGTCCCCACTGTTCCCACCATTGTCCTCACCACTGTCCCCACCACTACCGTCCCCACCACTGTCCCACTGTCCCCACCACTGTCCCGCTGTCCCCTCACCACTGTCCCCACCACCACCGTCCCCACCACTGTCCACACCCCCCTTCGGTTTTCGAGGGGTGGGGGGTTCGAACCGGTAGTGACCCCCCCCCGGTTTTCGAGGAGGGGGGGGGGAGGGGGGTTCGAACCGGTAGTGACCCCCCCCTTCTTTTCATGATGAGCTGGGGGGGGGGGAGGGGTTCGAACCGGTAGTGACCCCCCCGGTTTTCCGGAGGGGGGGGGGGTCGAACCGGTAGTGACCCCCCCCCAGTTTTCCGCCAGCAGCGGTAGAACACGCTCTTTCTTAGGTGTATATCTTTCTTACCTGCAACGTGTACTTCGTGAAGCCCCGAAGGCAAGGGAAAAGAGGACGGATGGAAGGAAGAGACCAGGGAGAGGGAGGATGAAGCAGGAGAGAGAGTAGCAGGAGGGGTGCTAGGAGCAGAAAACACACGGCAGAACCACACGGACATATCTAACGGGTAGACCCTAACAGGCGGATCGGGAAGGAGGGCCCATGCGGCCAGGTCGAGCGGGCGGGTTGCGGAAGCGTGCGCCCTGCAGAAATAGTGGGGAAGTCTCGAGCGATAGCGCGATTCCCGAGTAAATCGTCAGAAAGGCCAAAGTGCGAGCGTGATTCCTGGGTGTCGAGGGCGCGGCGTCTGAATAAATTGTCAGGAAGTCCCACGCGAGAGTGCGAGTCCTGTTTAATTTGTGGGGAAGTCCTGCGCGAGAGCGCGACTTGGGAATACATTGTCAGTAAGTATCAAGCGGGAGCCGTTGTTGTTGTAACTCGGGGGCCAGGGGCGCAGTTTGAGACTCAAGACTTTGCCTGGTAAAAAATAGGGTGCGAGCCCTGGGAAGGACACTTCCACTGAAAGAAATATAGTGTGCACCGTGCACCGGGCATGGGGGATCAACAATACTTAATCTTCAGAAGTGAGAATTCATCAACAACAACAACAATCATTTTACCCTCATGCGCGATGTTTCCACACGAAGCATGCGACCACCATGATAACCATCCACGCACTGGGGGACTCTTGTTCTATAGCGGGGTCCGTTATTCCCATTCCCAGATCCCCCGCCCAATGAGGTCTTGCAAACACCTCCTCCGAGGAATTTCGACATATCCCGCCTCGAAAATACATGCCCGCGCCTTGCTGCGCCGATGCGGGACCGCCAGTGGAAACCCAGCGAGGGGGAAAGCACAAGGAAGTATCGAACGACAGGATTGCCTTGGTTGGGATGGGGGCTGTCGGCGGTGAGGCAAGGACCTGGCCCTGAATAGAAAGGGAGGAAGTCTCGAGCAGGGCTGCTGTTGTTGTTGTTGTTGGGAGCGGCGCCAATGCTGAAGAGAGTAGGGCGCTAGTCCAGCGTAAAACGGGAGGAAGTCTCGAGCGGGAACGCTGGTGTTGCTGGGACGGCGGCTTTCGGCGGCGAGGAAGAACACCGCCTTGAAAAAAAAGAGAGGAAGCATCGAGCGGGAACCGTGGTTTTGTCGGGACGGGGGCTGTCCGCGGCGAGGAACAGCACCGTCCCGAGGAAAAAAAAGAAAATCTCGAGCGGGAGCATTGTTCTTGCTGGGAGCGGCGCCAATTCAAAAGAGAATAGGGCGCCAGCCCGGCGTAAAACGGAAGTCTCGGGCGGGAGCGCTGGTTTTGTCGGGGCGGCGGTTTTCGGCGGCGAGGAGGAACACCGCCTTGAGTAAGAAGGGAGGAAACATCGAGCGGGAGCCGTGGTTTTGTCGGGACGAGGGCTGTCCCCCGGCGAGGAACAACACCGTCTTCAGGAAAAGGGGAGGACGCCTCGAGTGGGAGCGTTGTTCTTGCTGGGAGCGGCGCCGATTCAAAAGAGAGTTGGGCGACAGCCCAGCGTAAAACGGAAGGAAGTCTCGGGCGGGAGCGCTGGTTTTGTCGGGGCGGCGGCTTTCGGCGGCGAGGAGCACCGCCTTGAGTAGAAAAGGGAGGACGTCTCGAGCGGGAGCGTTGTTTTTGCTGGGGGCGGCGCCGATGAGAGAAAGACTAGCGCGCCAGTCTAAGGTAAAACGGGAGGAAGTCTCGAGCGGGAGCGCTGGTTTTGTTAGGACGGCGGCTTTCGGCGGCGAGCAAGAACACCAGCCCTGAACAACAAAATAAAGGAAGTTTCGAGCGGGAGCGTTGCTGTTGTTGTTGTTGTTGTTGTTGTTGTTTATGTTGTTGTGGTTGTGGCTGTTGTTGTATTCTCACTGCTGAACAATCACTATTGTTGATCCCCCCACCGGTGCATACTGTTTTTCTCCATCAAAGTGTGCCCCTCGACGCTCGCACCCTGTTTTTTTGACAGGGAAAATCGTCCTGCTCAAACTGGGCCCCTGGCCCCGGGTTACAACAACAACAACAACATCAACAACAACAACAACAACAATCATTTAAGACTGGGGACACTCCGTTCTCACCAGTGCCAGGGTTTTCATAGGAAGCGGGCAATACCCCCACTTTGTGGGGGGGCCGGTTCAAGCTCTACCAAATTTCCAAACGACTCTTCGCCACCACCCACACCCAGCTTCCCGCCCTATGACGTTCGGACACTTCACTTCGTGGCATGCGGACGACCGTGGCTACTATTCAGGGCCCCGCGGCCGACGACGACGGCGTGCGCGCGCGAAGAAAAAACGAATGTGTCCCGCATGGTATTATTTGACAGGGATGATGGCCCTGGCAGGTGCGCAACCGTTGTCGCAGAAGTTCGAAAAAGTTGCTCGCAAAAGCCCGTTTGACAGAAATGACAACAACAACAACAACAACAACGGCTCCCGCCTGAGACTTCCTTCCAATTATGCCAGGACCCCCGCTCCCGCCCGAGACTTTCTCGCATTTTATTCAGGAATCGCGCTCTCGCTTAGGACTTCCTCACAATTTATTCAGGTATCTCTCTCCCGGCGCTCTGGAGTCGCGCTCTCGCTGGAGACTTGCTTGCAACTTACTGAAGAATGGCCTTGCGTTGGGATTTCTTGCAATTTGCCCAAGCGCCGCGCTCCCGACACACATGCACCCAGGAGTCGCGCCCTTTGTGGCCCCATGTGCATGCCCTTCGTGGCCCCGCTGTCGCCATTTGTGTCCCCCTCACTGTCCTTCGTGGCCCAGTTGTTACCCTCTGTGGCCCCATAGTTGCCTTCTGTGGCCCCGCATTATCTGCATTTCGTGGCCCCCGTTCGTTCGCGCTCTCCGTGGCCCCATACGCATTCCCTTCGTGTCCCCGCTGTCGCCCTTCGTGGCCCACTTCGTGCCCTTCGTGGCCTTGCTGTCGTTCTCTCTCGCTCTCGCTTTCGCTCGTCGTCGCCGTCGTCGTCGTCGTCGCCGTCGTCTTCGACGTCGTCGTCGTCGTTGTCGTCGTCGTCGTCGTCGTGGTCGGTCCCCTGTCCGTCCCTCTCGGGGTCGGGTCGACGGTCCGCGGCCGCCCCGCCGATCATCGCTGCCGCTGGCCAGGCCGACGGTCCGCGGCCGCCCCACCGCTTGCCGGGGCCCGGCCTGCAGGGAAGAAAGGTATACCCCCCAAAAGGGGTTCGATCGAAGACGAAGAGGGCGGGTATCGACGGTTTGGGAAATACGCGTTATTGGTCAGTCGAGCATATATTGGCGAACAGTCTTAAAATGAGTGTTGCTGTTGTTGCTGCTGCTGTTGTTGTTGTTGTTGTTGTTGTTATTGTTGTTGTTGTTGTTGTTGTTGCTGCTGCTGCTGTTGTTGTTGTTGTTGTTGTTGTTGTTGTTAATGTTGTTGTTGTTGTTGTTGTTGTTAATGTTGTTGTTGTTGTTGTTGTTGTTGGGGGGCCGGTTTTGGCGGCCCCCCAAGACGCTCGAACGTGAGCCTCACTTTCAATGAACATGTAGCCAGCGCCTCGGCGAGAGCGCCAGGGCGCCTGTGAGGTGTCCGACAATAAAAACTGTTTAGTAATGAACATTCTATCTTTTGAAGACTGTTCGCCCTTATCTGCTCGAGTGTCCAATAACGCGCATTTCCCAAACCCTCGATACCCGCCCTCTTCGTCTTCGATCGAACCCGTTTTGGAGGGTAGACCTTTCTTTTCTGCAGGCCGAGCCCCGGCAAGCGGCGGGGCGGCCGCGGACCGTCGGCCTGGCCAGCGGCAGCGCTGATCGGCGGGGCGGCCGCGGACCGTCGACCCGACCCTAAGAGGGACGGACAGGGGACCGACCACAACGACGACGACGACGTCGACGACGACGACGGCGACGACGACGACGACGGCGACGACGAGCGAAAGCGAGAGCGAGAGAGAACGACAGCAGGGCCACGAAGGACACGAAGTAGGTCACGAAGGGCGACAGCGGGGACACGAAGGGAATGCGTATGGGGCCACGGAGAGCGCGAACGAGCGGGGGCCACGAAGGGCAGATAATGCGGGGGCACAGGAGGCAACGATGGGGCCATTGAGGGTAGCAACTGGGCCACGTAGGACAGTGAGGGGGCCACAAACGGCGACAGCGGGGCCACGAAGGGCATGCACATGGGGCCACAACGGGCGCGACTCCTGGGTGCCTGGATGTCGGGAGCGCGGCGCTTGAGCAAATTGCAAGAAATTCCAACGCAAGGGCGCTTTCAGTAAATTGCAACCAAGTCTCCAGCGAGAGCGCGACTCCAGAGTGCCAGGAGAGCGATGCCTGAATAAATTGTCAGGAAGTCCCAAGCGAGAGCGCGATTCCGAATAAAATGCGAGGAAGTCTCGGGCGGGAGCGGGGGTCCTGGCTGAATTGTGAGAAAGTATCAGGCGGGAGCCGTTGTTGTTGTAACCCGGGGGCCAGGGGCGCAGTTTGAGCATCAAGATTTTCCCTGTCAAAAGACAGGGGCGCGAGCGTCGAGGGGCACACTTTGATTGAGAAAAAACTGTATGCACCGGTGAGGGGGGATCAACAAAAATTACTCTTCAGAAGTGAGAACTCAACAGCAACAAAAACAGTAACAACACCAACAACACCACCACCACCAACAACAACAGCAACAAAAACAACGCCAACACCACCACCACCAACAACAACGATAACACTAACAACACCACCAACAACAACATCACCATCATCAGCAACAACAATAACTGCACGCAGGCAACATTCACAGAAAGTGTCAAACAACACAAGCGACATGGGACACCGCACGTCTTCTCTTCTGGGGGTCAGCCGATGAGCGTAATCCTTTTGAGTGAATTGCGGAATGCGCCCTGGCGAGAGACGGATGAGGAGGAGGAGCACACGTGAGGTGGCGCCTGAGCTCGTCGGAGGGGCATCGGCTGGAGCTTTGGGAGCGATAGGACCAGCCACCGTGGCCCGCCTGTGCGACGGACGTCTCGAATCAGGTTTGCGACTTAGCTCATACGGGGATGATGGAAAGGCTTGATGCGGCGCTGGGAGACAAGCATTGCTGGGCCATTCCGTCCTGTTCCCGAGCCTTCGACGACCCACGGTACGCCACGTGCGCCGTCGGATCAACCGTTTTGGGGGGTGGCGACTCGAGCCCGCAGTGCCGACGTGGCGCAACTCAGCAGAACCCCTCTCCAAAGCGATGCTCGGTGCAGCGTGTGCTCACGGCCTCAAGACAGGACCAGCCAGGCACCGAATCGGGCCAGCCGAACCGCACCGAAAGGCGAGTCGGATCGGGCCGCATCGGCGCCAAGTCGGAATCGAATCGGA
The DNA here is from genome assembly GCA_963575745.1 of Prorocentrum cordatum. Taxonomy (NCBI): domain Eukaryota; class Dinophyceae; order Prorocentrales; family Prorocentraceae; genus Prorocentrum; species Prorocentrum cordatum. Next base: position 657,470 of record CAUYUJ010007224.1, on the reverse strand, counting down.
TCGGGCGCGCAAGGATGCACAACAACGGTCGTGCAGGCACCGGGCCGAATCGCTTCGTCGGATCGACACGGGCCCTGTCGAGAGAGGAGAGGGCGAGAGCGAGCGAGCGGCGCGGCCATGGGCCGCACTGGCATCTGCGGGTAGCTGTGCTGCGCGTGCGCCTCCCGCACGTGGGGGTGGGCGGAGGGAAGGTCGCGAGCGGCAAACACATCCTCCTCCTCCTCCTCCTCCTCCTCCTCCTCCTCCTGCCCCTCCTTCCTCCTCCTCCTCCTCCTCCTCCTCCTCCTCCTCCTCCTCCTCCTCCCCCTCCTCCTGCCCGCGGCTGCTCCGCGCCTTCGCGGTCTGGACTACGTAGGCGCGATCTCGCGGATGCGCGGTCGTGCCGTACGGATGCGTTCCGCGCGGGCCTCCACGAGAAACGCTCCGTATCCGCGGGGTCGCGGCCCAGGGTCCCGGCCCGCGAGGCCGCGGAACTGGATACGTTCTTTTTGTCGCGCACGAGGGAGAGGGGAGGAGGCTGCTGCTCGTCCAGTGGAGGCCTCCTGAGGACCAGCGAAACCCCAAAGCGCCCACCTCCTCGCCCCGTCTGGGGAGCTGCCTCTCGAAATCCATCGTAGATCTCAGTAGATGTACCCCTCCAGGAGCGCCTTCCGACCCGAACTCCGACGGGGACCCAGACGCGACGACGAGGACACCCGGGAAAGCCCCCCAAAACAACAACCCGCCCGAATCGATCCTCGGTGCTCCTGACCCCCGGGTTCTCTGTGGAGCACGGGCGACGAACGCAAAAGTTGCCCTGACGGGCTCCTCCTCGCTGCCTCGCTCCTCCTCCCACTCCCCCTGGACCTGGGCAGCCCGAGGATCAGAGCACAAGATGGTTCGAAGTCACCCGCTCTGTCTCGTTCGGTTGGGGACTCGGGCGCCCCACGTCGGTGATTCAAAGGTGGGGTCCTGGGGGATGGGGTCCCAAGGACGAGCTGCGCTACACAACGTAAATCCGCCCTTGGATCCCTTCCTGTCCTTAGGTCCCCATCCCTGAGGACCCCATCCTTGCACCACCGACCACAATTGGCCCACGCCCTCACCTGTCTGAAGCATCGCTGCATCGTCATGACCAGCCGACCAGCCGCCGCCAGGCCCCATCCGGCCAGCCGTGCAATCTGCACTGCGCCGCGGGCGCTCGTGCGCAGCATGTGTGCGGCTGTTGGCAGCATATAATGCGGGATGACGATGAATTACAAAATGGGAGAGAACGATTTAAAACATATTTTCCTGCTATGTCTGCACACTTTTCTTACTGGAAGAGAACGATTAAAACGAATAATTTTCCAGCCCGCGGCCGGTTTTTTCTAATCGTCATCCCCGGCGCCGCCGAGTGAACACGACCCCCGGTCATTTATTAATCGTCATCCTCCATTGCGGTCGGGAGCTCGTGGACAGCGTGTCGCCCTGGCGGCCCTTGGCGACGCGCTGTCCCCTGCGAGCGCATGGCGTGCCGCTACGCTCCGCGGGGCGGGACGCTCGGAAAATGCTGGACAGGACAGGAAGTCTGCGTGCCGGCTCCGGTAGCCGGAGCGGTCCCCTGCGGGGCAGACGTGCGCATGGCAATTAGGAAAATGCATCAAGTGAAACGCGTGCATGGAAGGCCGCTCACGCAAGTGAAACGCGTGCATGGAAGGCGCTGACGCTGGGGAGTCGGGAAGTGGGTAGCGTGTCGCACAGAAGCGTGGTGGGCCAGAACCGGCGGAGCGACACGTTAAGGCAAAACTCTGGACCGGATTCGTTCTGCATCGAGACCCGAATGGCTATGGCGCAATGCCAACGTTTGAGATGCGACTGGGGGCTCGGCACGCTCTCCTGCCGCGGGACCGTCGTCGCCCCTTTCCTCCCGGGTGGCACGAAGACGCCGGCGCGGACGAGGGGGAGCAGAGGAGGGAGGACGACACCACGCCACACCCTGAAGTAGCGCGCCGACCAACCTGCAGCAGGCGAGCCTCGACGCGTAGCTGAGGACCGGGGAAGCGGGCAACACGTCGCCGCTATCGAAACTGCACGACCCAGGCAGGGGCGGGCGCCCCGATCGGCGAGGAAGGGGCGTTTGGGGGTCCATGCGCTCCCCCTGTTCCCTGTCGTTGCCCCAGACCCATGCGCGCTTCACCCCCGCCTTCTCCTCCTCCGTCTCTTCGTGGTAGGCTCTGCTTCCGCCCGCGTGCTGACCCTCAGAGGTGCCCAGCGGTGCCGGAAAGGCTTGTGGAAGCCCCCCCACCGACAAGCACACAGGCAGAAACTGATCACAACAACTTACAAGACACGCGCACACACACACACATTCACACACGCACACACATACACACACGCGCGCACGCGCACACACGCACGCACACGCGCACACACACACACACGAATGTACACACTTACACACTTATACGCTTACATACAAATTCTCAAAAACACACGCACACTCACACTCATACTCGCACTCACACTCGCACTCACACACACACACACACCCACACTTACACACACGCACCTTCACACGCGCACGCACACGCACGGGCACGCGCACGCACGCGCGCGCACGCGCGCGCACGCACACCACGCCCACACCACACCCACGCCCAAGCCCCATGCACACGCTCACGCGCACGCACACGCAGACGCAAACGCACACTCACAAGCACAAGCAAACACACTCATCACACATATACACGCACGTGTATACGCACACATTCACACACAGGCACACGCAACTATACACACATATCACATATCACACACGCACACACACACATCACACACGCACACACATACATACGCACACGCACCCGCACACACGCGCACTTGCACTTGCACTTGCACTTGCACGCGCACCCAATCACTCACAAACAACACACAGACACCAACACACGCACACACATACACACACACACACACGCACACGCACACACACACACACACACTCACACACAGACGCGTGCGGACGCGCAAACACGCACACGCACACGCACACGCACACTAAGAAAAGATGTGAGGGCCGGGCAGGCCCTGGCCAGCGATTGGGAAGGACGCGGTCATCGAATTCTGGCTGGCCCGCACGTGCCAGGTCGAGCTGGCGAAGTCGGCGCGGGCGAAATCGGCGCCGAGCATGCCTGCCACTTGGGGGGCGAGGGCGTGGCGCATGGCGTCGGAGGCCGTACACGGGGCGGCCCCCGCCGCCGGGCCGGCCGTGGCTCGATGCTTGGGCGGCGGCGCGCCCGCAGGGCCTGAGTGCCCCTCCGAGCGGGGTCGGGTCTGGGCGGCTGCGGAGCTGGCCGGTGGCCTGGCGCCGATGGCCCGTGGGGAGCTGGCGCCTGTGGGGGGCGCGCGGTGGAGGGCGCCGCCCGGCTCCGCGGGGCGCGCGCGGGCCTCGGGCGCGGCGCCCCGGCTGCCGCCCGCCCTCCGAGGAGGGCCCAGCAGGCCCCGCCGCGGGGCGGGCGGAGCGGGCAGGGCGGGGGCTGGGCGCGCGCGGCGACTCGGGCGAGGGCCGGGCGGCGCCCCTCGTGCGCCGCCCGACTAGTTGGGCGGCGTCGTCAGGCGAGGTGCCCGCGGAGCCCTCGCGTCGCCTCGCGTGGCATCGCGCGCGGCGGGCCCCGCGGCAGCGCCAGGGTAGCGCGGGGCCATGGGCCGACCGACGGCCCAAGCCACTGGCGCCCTGGGCGCGGGGGAACCGCCTGCCGCCGCGCCCCGTCGCGACGGCGAGCCCACGGCTGCCTGGGGGGCGGTGGCGCCCCGCATTGGTCCGCGCGAGGCCGGTCTGGGACGCCCGCCGAGGAAGCGCTGTGCCAATTCGCGGCGCTGCGCGCCCGACATTTGGCGCAGGTCATGGAGGCGCCAGGAATCCCGCGGCCTGAGTAGGTCCCGAAACGTCGTTGGCGAGCGGCGCGTGGGGCTTGCAGCGAGTGGAGGAGTGCCTGGCGGCCCAGTGGCGAGCGGCCGCGTCGGCTAGCGGCCCGAACTTCTCGACGAAACCCGCGGCCCCGCCGGGGAAGCTGAGGAGGGCGCCCTCGAGGGCTCTGCGCCCGAGCGTGGTTCTCGAAGAGGTCGAGCAAAGCAAGCGCCTCGCAAGCTGGCGGCACGGGGCGGAAGGGGCGGGCATCTGAAGGCCGAGGTCGGTGTCGGCCGGGCAGTCGGGCGCGGACGGGGCCATGGAGATGGGGCTTTGGGCTGTAGAGCTTATAATGAGAGCTCCTTGCCTCCGTCAGCGGTCGGCGACATGTCGGCATGCGGCAGTGACATGGGCCGCGCTGGCGTCGGGGGGGCGCGCCCCCAGTCAGGGCCTCTGGCGCCAGCGCGGTCAGCCCAACCTCGCGCTAGCCACTCCCGCCAGACGAGTCCCAGATCTGGCAGTGGGTCAGGGGGCAACGCGTCCGTCTCGGCGACCTCGCCAGCGCGGCTGGGCCCGGCGGGCTCGAGGGGGGCCTTGCCCTGGGGGCGCAGCGCGCGACCTGTGCCGCCAGCGAGCGGGTGCGAGCCCTGCATGGTCGCTCGGGCGGGGCGCTCGGCCTCGGCCAGGCAGCGGACGCGTGGCGAGGGCTACCTCGCGCCGCGCTGGCCGCGGCGCGGCGGCCAACTGGCTCGCGCGCGAGGCCGCGCGCGCCGCCAGGGCGCCAGGAAGGCCGCCTGGAGGGGCGCACTTCCGAGCGCGCCCGCCCATCGCGCGGGCCCCGCGCGGGCGGCGCACCCGCGCGCTGCCGCAGACGCGGCTGGGCCCTGGGCCCGGGCAGGATCGGCCGCCCCCGCCGCGGTCCGGAGGAGCGACGCGGCGCCGTGTGGCCGAGCCCCGCTGGGAGACGCGGCGCTTATGCGCGCCGGCGTCGCCGCTTGGCGCGTCTTTCGGCGGCGCTGCCACTGCCCGTCCACTGGGCCCGCCCGCGCCTGGTCGCGCGGGGCGGCGGGCGCTCGGCGCCCCCCCTTCTGCCCCGCGCCTGCCCGCCGCGGCGGCGAGCGCAGGTGGGGCTCGGTCAGGGGCGCGAGGGCGCAGTCTCGGCGCAGAATCCGCGAACGGTGCAAAGCCGTTGCGGGCCCTACCCGGCGCGCGCGGCGCGCGACCCGCCGCGGCCACGTGCCCCGCGGCCACGGGAGAGGACAGCCGGCCACGGTGCGACGGGGGGCCCGTGCCCGGAAAAGCGCCTGCGCTCGCGGGGCTCAGCGGCGTCGGCCCCACGGCGTCGGCGCCCGAACCGCCACCAGGCAGACCGACCGGCCCGTCAGCAGCACGTCTGCCCCTGCCGGGCGCTGGGCCCCGCGCGGGAGTGGCACGGTGCGTCGGGGGCAGGGCGGTGCCAGCCTTCGCCTGCGCATGGAGCGCGGGTGGGCCTGCGGCAGGCAGGGGTTTTCCCCGCGGCGTCTTACCCTTCAACTGCCGCCAGGAGCCTCTTCGTCGGGACATGGGATGGCTGCGACCACTGTTATGTTGACCCCGTCGTACTTAAGGACCACATCCCAGAAATAATTTCGAGATCCCGGAACAGTGTCGAAACAGTGTCGGGCCAGTGTCTCCCAGGGCCCGACACGTGAAAACCATAGAGTTTCGGTACTTCTCTGGTGCTCGAAGTTCTTTTCCCGAGATCAAGGGTAAATTAGGTTGGAACATTATGAGACCAGTGCCAAGCCCTGCGCCGCGGGGATGGACGCTCGAGCCTCGCTTGCAGGCGGTCGGACACTGGCAGGGGCGCTGTCCCCCCCCCCCGCGATTCGACGCCCTGGCGCCAGGGGCCGCGGGGCCCTCGTGGGCAGCGGGCGAGCGGGTGTTGCCGAAAGGCCACGGCGGGGGGGGGCGCTGGCGCAGCCAGTCCACCGCCCAGATGGGGGTCCGCACGCGGGGCAGGAGAAGGCGGCCTGGTGTCGGGCATATCTTGAACGGGAGCCGGTCGTCCCAGCATTCCTACATAGGGCTACCACGACATGTTCTTATAGAACCCAAAACTGTTTTCATAACGAAGACCACGTTCTTAGAACATAAACCCGGCATGCTAAAACAAGACAGCCCCAGCCATAAATGTTCTACGAACATTTCGTGCAAACCACGAATGCGCAAGCCCGGACGCCTCGTCACTGCTTGCGTGGAGTGCCTTGCGGTGGAAGCGGGACTGCACCGCGGAAGCCGCCGATGGCCGCAAGTTGGCGCTGCCGCCTGTGCCCGCCGCGTACGCAGTGCCCGCTGCTCGCGCCTCACCCCGTGGTGGCGGTGCGTGCTGGTGGACCGCTGGTCTCGCTGCCGCTGCTCCGGCCTGGCTAGGCCCGAGGCGGGGGCGCCGCGCGAGCTGCCGCAGCCCAGATGCCGCCACGCGCGACGCCGCTTGTCGCGAGGGCGCCGCCGCGGGGGGCCCCTGCAGAGGTCAAGGCGGCGGGCCGGCGCCAGCCGCTGGCACTTCGAACCCGGCCGCCGCTGGGGCGGCTGTGGGGGGCCGATTCGGCGGAGGGCCGCCGGAATAGTGCTCGTGGGGGGCCCCCAGTCGTGCGCCGCTGGAGACATGGAGCCGCTGCACAAGCAGCGCTCATGCAGCGCGCGTGCCGTCGCCCAGGACGGTCCGGGTAGCTCCAGGCCGCTTTTGCTCCTCCTCCCGCCTCGCGTGGGTGCTGGCGATCTCCTGCCGCGCCGTCTGGGTCGCCCTGGCGGCGGGGGCCCTCGACGAAGGTCCATGCGGCGACAGGATGTCGTCGTGCGGCGCGGGAGCCGATCCTAAGGGCGCCGATGATGGCTATCAGCTGGTCATGGTGGTCGACGGCCATTCTGTTGGTGTCCATCTGGTGAAGAAGCCAAACGGCGAGTGTAAGCGGCCAGTGGGGGCGCGTGGTGGGGTTTGCAGCATGGCTGGGATGCGGCGCTCCAGCCATTGATTGAGAAGCGGTACGAATCCATTCGGCACCCTTGCTGACAAGTCTCGCAGCATGGCCTCCGCTGCCCGCAGGGCTAAAAAGGAATGGGAGGACCGTCGTGGACGCGGTCGACAGCACCGACGTGGACCAATATTGTCTCGGGTGCCATGCGATGCTGCTCGGGCCGAGGGGGGCCCTCGCTTGGTGCCTCCTCAGTCTCGCCTGGAGGACAGTGCGGGAGGCCAGGCAATAGTACGGCGTTGGGCCGCCTGCCGTGGGGGCGCTGGGGGAGACATGGGCGCTTGCCGCACGGCCCGCCAGACCTGCCTGGACGAGAGCTGCGCTGTGTCTGGCCTCCTGGAGGTGAGGGCTCCCGTGGGCAGGCAAGCGTGCAGCGAAGGGAAGTAAGTGGCCGTGGTTCCCAGCGTGGTGATGACAGTCCGCCATCCCTGGCAGAACCACCAAGGCGACGTACTCCCCTGGAGTGGGCTGATCCGTGCCGCCCTGGGCCTCGAGGGGGAGGGCATCCAGAGCATATGAGCTTCAGTGGCGATGTCAACTTCGTCTGCGACGCTGGGGTTGAATGTGCGGTAGGCTTCGAGCACCACCAACTGCGCTGGTTTGTGGAGAAAGCCCGGCCAATTTTTGAGCGCGGCGAGCGCGGCACAGCTGAGGCTAGCGGCGACGATCACACACAGACACACACACACACATACACATACATACACACACGCGCACGAACGCACGCATTCACACACAGATACACAGACACACAGACACACACACACACACACACACACACGCACACGCACACGCACACGCACACGCACACGCACACGCACACGCACACGCACACGCACACGCACACGCACACGCACACGCGCACACGCACACGCACACGCACACGCACACGCACACGCACACGCACACGCACACGCACACGCACACGCACACGCACACGCACACGCACACGCACACGCACACGCACACGCACACGCACACGCTCACACGCACGCACGCACGCACGCACGCAAGCACGCACGCACGCAAGCACGCACGCATGCACGCACACAAACACACACACACACGCACACACACACACAAAGACACACACACAGACACACACACAGACACACACACATGCACAAGCACACGCACACGAAAATGCACAAATGCACAAATGAACACATGCACAACTGCATGGTTGCCCCTGACTCCTCCCCAGGCATCCGACGATATAACTGTTTCAATCCGCGGCCCCAGAGCTCCCGACCCCTTCCCCAAAGGCAGTTTTTCGTCACGGATCCTTTCTTGACGGCCCGGGGGCTCGACAACAACCTTCAGGGGCCCGCCCCGACAGACAAGATAAGATCGCCGGAGATCTGGTTAGAATGCAACTCATGGGACGCCTCCGTGACGCGCGCGCTCCTGGATAGCGTCCGATAGCGTTCGACGCTATCGGACGCTATCCGGACGCTATCCGACGCTATCCGACACTACCGGGACGCTATCTGGGCACCACGGGGGCGCCATCCAGGCGTCGCGGACGCCGCGGGAGTGCCACCCGAAAGGCCAAAGGCAGTAAAAGACCACCACTGAGTTACACTATGGTGTGCCATGGTCTGCATTCCAGCTGTGGGTCCGCTCGCCCGCCCGCCCCAGCGGCGCCATGGCCCCGCAGGGCATGTGCCCCAGGTGCGGGTTGGGTGCCGGCCAGCCGTAGGGTGCCCGCAGGTCCTGCGGGGATGCGCCGGCAGTGCAAAAAAGAGAGGCCCCGCACACCTCGAGGAAGAGGGAGGGCATCCTCTGGAGGGCTCCGCGTTGGGGGGGGCCATCGCCTGCTTTCTTGTTTGACTCCGGCAAGTTTGCTTGCATAGGCGGGGGGGGCTGACCCTGAAGCAAGCCGCAAACGACTTGCACGTGCGGAAGTCACGCAAGTCGAAAGGCACTTGCACGCTAGTATTCGTTTGAAGAGGGACGAGGGGGGGGGGGGGGGGGGGCGAACGCCATGCAAATAAACTCGCCCGAATGTAAAAAAGAAACAGGCTCCAAGCAATGACATAAACATGACCTTTCGGAGGTCCGCACAGATTTCTCTGATCGGCACTGGGGCCCCCCTGGCGCGCTCCGCGCGCCAGGGGGGGAGGTCCAGCGCCGATCCAAGAAATCCGCGCGGAGCTCTCAGAATTTGACGTTTATGCAGTGTTGCAGTCCCTCGAGAAGCCAGAAGGTGTGGAAGGTGGATTTCCAGGGAGGAAGGGGGAGGGCACTCCGAGATTCTGAATAAGCGTCGGGGGGGCGTCACCCCCGCCGACAGCCCCATCTCGACCCCCGTCGCGGGCAGCCACCGCGCGCCGAAGGCGCTCCGACCCCCGTCGCGGCGCGACGACGAGGCGAGGTTGACCCCCGTCGCAATCTCATTAAGGACTACCTACCAAACAACCCCAACCCAACCCGAAAACCCGAATTTGACCAGAATTTCGGGTCGGGGGGGGGTACGGGTTCCGTGTGTGTTTACAATGTTCCCCGGCCCCCCCCCCCCCCACTGGCAATGGAGGGCACATTGAGGCCTTCGGGTTGGGCTGGGGTGTTTTGGTGGGTGGTGAATTCAGAAACCCAGAGCATCCTTTGGAGGGGGCTCTCTGCATCCGCCCAGGGGCTCTGAAGCCGTAGGCAGCGCATCTCCTGCGCAGTCGCGCGCGTGCCTCGCCGCCTCGGCCTCCGCCGTGGTCCTCAGCCACCGCGCGCCGAAGGCGCTCCGACCCCCGTCGTGGCGCGACGACGAGGCGAGGTCGACCCCCGTCGGGGGGGGGGGGCACCCTCCCCACGCCCATGAGGACACGCAGCGTATCCTTTGGAGGGGGCTCTGCACTCGTCCGGGGGCTCTCGACGCCGAAGGCAGCGCCCCTCCTGCGCGCGGCCGCGCGCGTGCCTCGCCGCCTCGGCCTCCCTCGTGGCCCCTCTCTTCGCACCGGGGTTCGCCTCGGGAGGCGGCGCCCGGCCGCGGCCCGCCGCTCTCGGGGCTCCTGGAGCCGCCAGGTTGGGAGGCCCAGCCTTAGGTTTAAGTCGGGCTTGCCCCTGTACAGGAGGAATATGCCCAAATAATCAAAACAGAATATGGGACGATTCGTTTAAGATCTGTTCGCGAGTTGTTGTTATTATTATCATTATTATTGTTGTTATTATTATTATTAGTAGTATTATTATCATCATTATTATTATTATAATTATTAGTATTATTATTCGTATTCGTATTCGCATTCGTATTCGTATACTTATTATTACTATTAATATGAGTATTAGTATAATTCGTATTTTTATTATTATTGTGATTATTTTAATTTGTCAATAAAAAATGTTTAGAAACTTTCGTCCGAAATCGGCCTGTAGGAGGGACAGGCCCGACCTAACCTTAGGTCAGACATGTCCCCCCACAGGCCGATTTTGGAGAATAAATAAACACATGCATTCAAAAAGTGTCCCAGAATAGCCCCACAAACGCATCTCAATAAAATCGTCACCTGAGACCGTACTCGGCCGAGTGACAACTGCGGAACGCGGAACGGCCCGCTGAACATCTTGTGCCGATCACTGTGGCCTGACATGATCGCTTCAACTGACGCGGAACGCAATCACGGCCTCAGAGGCACTCGAGATAGCAGTGAGACTGCCCCAAAGCCCCCTAAGAGAACCCCAAGAAGGGCCAGCAGGGTCCCAAGACGGCCCGAGAGGCCCCCAAGACTACCCTGAAGCGCCCTAAGAGGCCCCCAAGAATGCCACAGAAATATCCAAAACTGCCCGCAAGCGCCCAAAGAGGACCCAATGACAGCACAGAAAGCACCTCAAAACGGCCCCCGAAAGCCAAGAGGCCCTTTTTGATGCCATTATTCGATGCCCCGAAGAGGCTCCAAAGTCGCTCCCCAGAGACCACCCAGAGGCACCGAGGAAGCCCCCAGAAAACCCCAACAAGGCTCCGAGAAGCCCCCGAGAGGCCTCTTCTTCCAGCACGAGCTCGTTTCGCCGGGGCTGGTTTTGACGGCGATGGTTTCGCCCCGCTGGTTTCGCCGACGGCTGGTTTCGCCGGCGCTGGTTTCGCCGGCGCTGGTTTCACCCCGCTGGTTTCGCCGGCCGCTGGTTTCGCCGGCGGCTGGTTTCATCGGCGCTGGTTTTGCCGACGCCGTCGTCGGCGTCGTCGGCGTCAGCGTCGGCGGCGCCGCCGCCGCCGCCGTCGTCATCGTCGTCGTCGTCGTCGTCGTCGTCGTCGTCATCAGGCGTCGGGCGTCGGACCCGAGCGGGCGGGTCGGGTCGGGCGGGCGGACCCGAGCGGGCGGGTCGGGTCGGGTCGGGCGGGCGGACCCTAACGGGCGGGTCGGGTCGGGTCGGGCGGGACATTAAAATGTGGGGCACGCTCGACCGAGCACGCGCGAACCCTAACGGACGGGTCGGGTCGGGCGGGCGGACCCTAGCGGGCGGATCGGATCGGGCAGTTTCGCCGACGGCAGCTGGTTTCGCCGACGGCAGCTGGTTTGGCCGACGGCAGCTGATTTCGCCGACGGATGCTGGTTTCGCCGATGGCAGCTGGTTTCGCCCGGCGGCAAAACCAGCCGGGCGAAACCAGCCGTCGGCGAAACCAACGGTTGCCCCTCTTTCCCTCCTACTCGTCGCCTCCTCCTCCTCCTCCTCCTCCTCCTCCTCCTCCTCCTCCTCCTCCTGGTTCTCCTCCTCCCTGACCTCTTCCCCTCGATCCCTTCCCCAAGTGTTCCCCAAAGGGGGTCCAAAACGGCGGGGGAAACGAATAGTCCAACAGCTTGGTCAAGCTTTCGCTCAACGCGTGGCCCCATGTACTTTCCTGGAAGGCTGGGGGCGGCGGTGACTCGCCGTAGGCGTCTTCGATATACACGGAGAGAAAGAGAGACATACATATCGCATATAGATAAAAAGCATGCACGTACATGCCTCCGCGGGGAGAGAAGGGGAGACGAGGAACGACAAGAAGTGCGAAAGGAGGGAGAGAAATGGAAGGAAATAACGACGGAAATGCCAGGCAATGAGATGGCACATACCTCCGACGTCGAGCCTGTGTTTTGTTGTGCTTGTTGTGAGCCCGTGGGCCCCAGAGCGCGTGTCCCCGTCCCTGGAACTTTCGTTTCGCTGTGGTCATTATTGTGTGGTGTCCAGGGCCTGGAAATTGCCCCCGAAGGCCACACATTGCGAACAAAATGCCGGGATCGAGACAGCCACGACGTCGGATATCAAGCAGAGAGAGGGGAGGTGCGCTTTTTCATGGCTCGGACACCCTCCAGGATACAAGCCAGACCATTGCTCTCTGGCCATGAGCCGGGGGGGTCCTGAGGCAAATGGGTCCTGGACCTCCCAAGGCTTCCCTGGGCGGCGGTTTCATCCCGAGCCGTTGCCTCTGGGCTAGTCTCAACGGCTTGGAGGGGGCCCGAGAGCTGCGAAGAGCCTCGGGATCCTTGTCTCTCAGGTTCCCTCTTAGCCACAACGACCTCAGGCTCGGGAGAAAGAGCCACCCCCCAGACCAGAATCCCAGGGAGAATCCCGCGCGCGGCGACGAGGAGACCCCCCGGACGCCCGAATAGAGGATGATCCTCACCCCTCTCCCCCCCCTCCTCGCCCTCCTCCTCCTTCACCTCCTCCTCCGCCTCCTCCTCCTCCTCCTCCTCCTCCTCCTCCTGGTCCTCCTCCTCCTCCTCCTCCTCCTCCTCCTCCTCCTCCTCCTCCTCGCTTTCCTCCTCCTCCTCCTCCTCCTCCTCCTCCTCCTCTCTCCTCCTCCTCCTCCTCCCCTCCTCCTCCTCATCCTCCTCCTCCTCCTCCTCCTCCTCCTCCTCCTCCTCCTCCTCTTCGCTTTCCTCCTCCTCCGCCTCCTCCTCCTCCTCCTCCTCCTCCTCCTCCTCCTCCTCCTGGGCATCCCCTTCCTCCCTCCCCCACCCCCCTCAGGACCCTTCTGGCCTTTGGCAATTCTTCCTGTACCCTGGGCGCCGCGCTGGAACAGCTGGCAGGCGGCGCAGCGACCCACGGCCGCGCCCAGAACCCGAGACCGGAGGTCCCGACGATTCTCCGTGGCGCCGGAGATGTCGACGCCCGCCACCCCTTGTGACGAACCACCACAAGAGCGACGACCAAAAAAACTGGTCTTACGCGAGATGGCACGGCCACCTCGGGCGGTGGCCTACGCGGGAAACGGTGGCGCTTGCGCGCGATCTCACGCGGACAGCTTACGCGCGAATGTCGGTGAAGACGGCCCCGCTTCTACGTCGCTCACGTCCGGCGGCGAGCGAGGGGGGAGGCGAGAGGGGAAAGGCCTGCTCAGGGAGCGACGGGCCTCCTCAGAGCCCCCGCGGAGGGGAGACCCGCCGGGGGAAGGCGGGGCCCGCGCGACGCACGACGCCCTCGGCCGCGGGCGACGGCCACTGATTGCTCGCCGCGCGGGGGATGCCGCGGAGAGGTGCGGTCCAGGTCTCCAGCCGTGACCTTCGACCAGCCTTAAAGTCGGGCCTGTCCCGCTACAGGGGGAATATGCCAAAATAGTCAGAGAGTGGTCTGGGGAGACGACTGTTTGACTATTTGTGATCATTTCAAAGTTTTTGCTTGACTTTGTTTCATCTGTCCTCCAACATCCGCCTGTAGGAGGACATGCTCGACCTAAGGTCAGCCTCGCCCAGCGCCTGGCGGGTGCGGCCAGCTAAAACGGGCGGAGCTCGCCGCTCGCGTGAGCAGCACGCTCGCGAGTCGCACGCGCGCGGAGCTCCGCCGCGCGCGCCCCAGGAGCACAACGGCAGGCCCAGACCTCTGAGGGTCTGAGCTGCCGTGAGGCGCCCGCGCTGGAACGCAGAACTTCTGGTGTCTCCGGGGAGAGCTTACAAGAAAAGCTTCTCCGAAGGCTGGGGAACTTCCGCGCCTCCCGAGAAGGCCCGCCCCTTTCTCACTTCCACCCTGCAGGCTCGCCGCCGAGACATGGACGCAGTCTCCCAGAGCTCCGCGCGGATCTCTTGAGCCCACGCCGGGTCGCCCTACGCCCCTGGCCAGCGCCTGGGGCGCTGCCCCCGGCGCACGCCGCGCCCTGGCGCTGGCCGCAGACATCCGCGCGAACATCGAAAGCTGATGCTCTTCGTGCGTATAGTTGTTGTCAGGTTTTCCTTTCCTCCACATCGCCCCCCTCGTCGGCGTTCGGGCAGCTGTTTGTGAGGGGGGACGAGAAGGTGGGGCTGGGCCAGGGGGGGATCTGATCGCGCCCAGGTGGACGACGCCGACACCACGGCAAACCCACGGCAAACCCTGCGTCCCACGCCCCAGCAGACGAAGCCAGCACCGCGGCAAACCCCACGGCAAACCCGCCGCGCCCGAGGCGGATTTTGCCCTGGTGGCTGCGGCGCCCTCCCCAAGACGCAAAGGCCGCGAGTCCGGACAGACGGCGCGGCGACATCGCCGACGGAGGGGTAAAATGGGGCCCCCCCACGGCACAGAGCGCGCCCTCCTGGACGGGGCCGGGGGCGCCCAGGCCCAGATCGACGAGGAGTGGGGGACGGAGGGTCTGTGCTTCCCGTCGCCCTGGGGCCAGTCCCCCCTTCTCCTTGCCCCACCACTCGGGCCCCAGAGGGTCCTCGACGACCCAGGCCGGCCCAGTCCGGCGAGGAATGGGGCATGGGAGGTCGCTGCTCCCCCACCCCCCCTCCCGGGGGCCAGTCCCCCCCCCTGCTCGCTGCCCCGCGACAGCTCGGGCCCCAGAGGGCCCCATCGACGAGGAGCAGCTGCTGGGAGACGCGCCCGGCCCCGCAGACTCTCGCAGAGACCGCTCCCCCCTGCCTGCGCGCTGTTGGACATCCAGGCCGCTCAGCGTCGCGCCCTCGCGCCCCGCGATGCGCGATCACCTTCGCGGCCCCGCGCCCTCACGGCGCCCCCTTCCCTTGGAGAAGGGCAGCCGCTCTGGCCCAGGCCGCCACGGCGCGACGCCGTAAAGATCTTCGCGCCCCCGTGGGTGACCCAGAACCTGTATGCCCGAAGCCCTCGGTTCCCGCCCTCTTCGACCATGAACGTGGCCCCTCTGCCTGGCTGTCGGTAGCGCGTGTTTTTTCGGACAGCTGGCTCGATCGGTGTTCCATGGCTCTCCACATCAAGAGCGTAGATGCATCATCACGAAGTGACCCTCTCTCTCTCTCTCCCCCTATTTCTTCTGTGTATGGCTTACCTACCACGCCGCCTCCGCGAAAATCTGCTCAAATCAGCTCCTCAGGGGAAGGAGGAGGAGGAGGATGAGGAGGAGGAGGAGGAGGGGGAGGAGGAGGAGGAGGGGGAGGAGGGGGAGGAGGATGAGGAGGAGGAGGAGGAAGAGGAGGAGGGGGAGGAGGACCCGACAGGGTGAAGACCATCGGGTCGCCTGGGCCCACGAGGACCCTACAGCGGACGGGCCGGGCGGCGGGCCCTCGCTCACCAGAAGCGGCAGGGGAGACACCTGCCCGCGGAGGTCCTGATGAAGGGGACGCGTCCTGCGAGTCGAATACACACAGACATATATATATATATATATATATATATATATACACACACAAGTGGTTCATTTCTAATCGTGCTCACTTCTAGTTGTGCTCGTTTCTACTTGTTCCTGGCCCCCTGGTGACCAGGAGGAGACCCAGGGCAGAACAATTAGAGATGGAAGGATCTTGCCCCCAACAAATCAAAGAACTTTCGAAGACTTGGACATGATCAATGTGTCAATAGATATATATATATATATGTGTGTGTGGGTGTATACATACAGAGATAGATCACCGGAGAGCAGCAGGGACCAGCGGAGTACAGCAGATACCGGCCGAGAGCCGAGACCCGCAGAGAGCAGCAGAGGCTCGGAGACCCGCAGGACGCGGCGGAGAGCAGCCGCGGCAGGCAGGGGGGCGGCAGCGAGCAGCAGACCCCATCAGAGACCCGCAGAGGGAGCTGCAGAGCAGAAGCAAAAAGCAGCAGCGAGCAGCATAAATCATCACATAGCAGCAACGACCAGCAAATGCGGTGAGTCTTCAGAACCCCCAGTAGGGGGTAACTAATTGATGGGTCGGCCGCCTTATTCCCGGACTGGTGTCACACCGACAGGGGGTAACCAATCATTTTCCCGCGGCACTCGCCACGCAACAACGACGCCGACAGCTACGACTACGCTTGCGACTACGACTACGACGACTACTGGTACTTATGCCCCAGGAGCGCTCCCACGGAAAATCGGAGCAAAAATTTGTCTCCCATAAACTTTATCCTGAGAAGCTCATCCTGAGAAGGACTGTGGAAGCTCAAGCCTCACGAGGGCCGTCAGAAACTCCATCCTCAGAGGCTACATCCTTTGAAAGACTGTTAGCAACGCCTTCGGCGAAGAATGTGCCGATCTGTATTGCACCCCTCTGACAAACATGGCTCAATACTCCTCTGTCGCATAGGGTACTTCAGGGGGGTATCATTGCCTGGGAAAAAGAACTCCCAAACATTATCCAGCCCGCCCATCAATAAAGGGACAATAATCTCCGCCGCCAAGAGGTGGTTTTAGGACCAGTCCCAGTCACTGCCGAGAGAAAAAGGGGGGGGGGTCAAAACGAAAGCCTTACCGAGGTTACTGGCTAGCATGGAACAGCAGAGATCCGACCAGCGGAGACCAACAGAGTCTGGCAGATAGCAGCAGAAACCACGATGACTCGGCGGCGAGAGCCCGATTCCCCCCCCAAAACAAAAGGCGAGAGGACCATCCTTTCTAGCCAGGACGAGAGGACGACAGGACGATTTGGGAGAATCTCAGGCATGAGGGCGATTCTCTGGCAAGTCGAGAGGGCATCTTGAGCGAGAGCGCGACTCACGATCGCGCTGCGAAGAGAGGTCCCAGGCAGAACCCTTTGCTCTTGTAGTCAGGGGGCCCGACAACACAGATCGACCAGGAAGACGACCGCTGACAACGATGCAACAGTGATCACCGGCGATCGGGGGGTCAGTAATCATTTTTCAACCAGTGCCTGCACGTAAGTCTTCTTACCTGCGTCCACAGAGCGTGGACGGGTCCAGCGAGGTTTCGCCGCGTTGCCGCCCGTTGCAGCCTCGCTGCCGCATCGTAGGCTCGGTGGGTATGGCGAGGTTTCGCCACTGTGCCGCCCATTGCCGCCTTTAGCTTGCTTCGCGTATGCTGCACCACACACTGTAGCTGACGCCGTTGCACTTGCACATCATAGCTTGCACATTCAAGATGAAAGATCTTAGTGTTCGGGGTCCACGCTGCTAAGGTCGGGCATATTTTGCTTAGCATGTTGCTGCGGCGGCCCGTGACACGCAATGCCTTGCAAGCGGATTGCGTGTCGCTCCGCTCCGTGGGGCGGGAAAATCGGGAACGCTATGAAAATTGACGCTGGGCGGCCAGGGAGCGAACAACGCGTCGCACCGAAGCGTGGTGGGCCAGAGCCGGCGGAACGCCACGCTATCCAAAGATTCCCGACCGTACCATTTTCTTCGCGACATGACAATTGAACGCCGATTCGATGACCCTCGAAGTAGGGCGGGGGAACACAAGACGCCAGGCATCCGAAGCGTCACGATTCTTTCGGGGCCTCTCACAGGCAGGGCCCGC
>CAUYUJ010007224.1:582500-637500 GCA_963575745.1 Prorocentrum cordatum | reverse complement strand
AGGTGAGACCACCCTCGCGGGCCCTCTCTGTGGGTTGGGGCCCGCGGCGGCCGCGGCCGCCGCCACGGCACGAGCACCCCGAAGTCGCACCCTCGGCAAGAGACAACTAGCCAACTGCCCGCGAGAAGGCAGGCCAAAAAGTTAGCACGGCGAGAGCATGGCAGGCCAAAAAATTAGCACGGCGAGGGGGGGGGGAGGAAGAGGGGACGTTGGAGGGGACGGGGGAATGCACATGGTGATGATGCTGCCGCTGCTGCTGATGATGCTGATGATGATGCTGCTGCTGATGACAATGATGATGATGATGATGATGATGATGATGATGATGATGATGATGATGATGATGATGATGATGATGATGATGATGATGGTGGTGGTGGTGATGATGATGATGATGATACTGAAGATGCTGATGCTGATGATGATGCTGTTGATGAGGATGATGATGGTGCTGATGCTGATGCTGGTGATGATGATGGTGATGGCGGTGATGCTGATGGTGTTGCTGCTGATGATGCTGCTGATGATGATGATGATGACGATGCTGATGGTGATGACGATAATGTTGGGGTGGTGATTATTACTACTCGTGTTTTGATGGTGGTGGTGATGGTGATGGCGATGGTGGTGCTGATGACGATGAGAATAATGAGAGGATGATGACGATGATGATGATGATGATGATGATGATGATGATGATGATGATGATGATGATGATGATGATAATGATGACGATGCTTATGATACTGATGACGATGATGAGCAGGAGGTGGAGGAGACGGAGAAGGAGGACCAAGATGCGAATGCTGATGGTGATGGTGGTGATGAGGGGGAAGAGGAGGAAGAGGAGCAGGAGGAGGAGGAGGAGGAGGGGGAGGAGGTTACCGATTGTGATGACGATGATGAGGAGGGGGAGGAGATGGAGAAGCAGAACATCGAGGAGGGGGAAGGGGAGGAAACGCTTTTTGCTATGCCGTTCGGATGCCTGTGGCTTGCTTAGGAGGAGGACGAGGTGCATGAGGAGGAGCAAGAGCAGGAGAAGGATGATAACTAGGACAAGGAACGGAGGATGGGAGGTGGCGGTCGCTGCCGCTGCTGCCGACGACAGCCGCGAAGCTCGAACCCAGACTCCCGGGGACCGCCCCTGACTGCCTGCCAGACCACCCCAACCCAACCCGAAGAGCCAAATTTCGTGTTTGGGGGGGAGTACGGGCTTTTTTCATGTTCTCCGACCCCCCCCCCGACTGGTAATGGAGGGCACATCGGGGCCTTCGGGTTGGGTTGGGGTGGTTTGGTGGGCGGTGAGCCCCCGTCCTCCCCTCGGGGGGCTTTCGACGACTCGCGTCCGATCGCGGTTGCAGCACCTCCTCTGGGCGTGCGCCTATGGGCCGTGCTCGCCTTGGCCCTGCAGGAAGAGCTCCCGGGCCCGCGCGCCACGACGAGGACGGCATCGGGGAGATCGATTTGGCTTAGAAGAAGAAGGAGCTGCACACACACACAGACACACACAGACACAGAGAGAGAGAGAGAGAAACTTCTGGCGCTCCGCGCGGATTTCTTGGATCTGCGCTCGGAGCGAGCCAGGGGCGGCGCTGGAGGCGCCGCTGGGGGGCCCAGCGCGGATCCAAGAAATCCGCGCGGAGCACCAACAGTTTAGGATTATCGGAGGTGAGGGGGTGAGATCGAAGTGGAACGGAGAGCCCCCCTACCGGGAAATCGATTTCGGTTTCGTGTTCGTGCGTGCCGTGCGTGCGGGCGAGGCGAAGCTGCGTGGGCGGGCGAGAAGAAAGTCTCCTGTGGCTGAGGCGCGGCCGGACCAAATGTCTCCCTTCCGGGCGGCCGGTGGCCCGCGGTGTCCCGCCGGTGTCCCGCTGGTGTCCCGTGTGGCTGAGGCGCGGCCGGACCAAATGTCTCCCTTCCGGGCGGCCGGTGGCCCGCGGTGTCCCGCCGGTGTCCCGCGGTGTCCCGCGATGGATGATGATGATGATGATGATGATGATGATGATGGATGATGCTGATGATGATGATGCTGATGATGATGATGATGATGATGATGATGATGATGATGATGATGATGATGATGATGATGATCGAGTGAGATCGAGTGTGAGATAGATCGAGTGAGATCGAGTGAGATCGATTGTGAGATCGATTGTGAGATCGATCGAGGGAGATCGATCGAGCGAGACCGATACTGAGATCGATGGTGAGATCGATAGTGAGACGGATCGAGTGAGACGTTGGTTCCTCCCCCCCCCCCCGAACCTCCTTATCACCCGGAGGTGGTCGTATAGGTAGCGTTTTTCCTTCTTCGATTGGCTGCTCAGGCCGCCCTGGGCCCAGTTCTGGCGGTCGTTGGGCGCTTCGAGGCGACCCTGCTTTCGGTCTGGCGCGGCGGGGTGGTGCGCACGGCAGGCGCGGCGGCCCAGCTCCGCCCGGCGGCTCGTGCGCCTGCCCTCTCGTCGGGCGCGGGCACTCACGGGCCTCGGCCCTCGGCTCGGCACTGCTGGGCCGCGTGCCCGCGCTCTGTCGGACGTCGGCGCACGCTCCGGGAGCAGATGCGGGCCGCGCCGACCCGGTGGGGAGCCCAACCCCGTGTCACCTCGAAGTCGGGGTGCACCTCTACAGGGCGGCTGCTGCCTCGGCTCGGCGCCAGGCCGAGCTGCAAGCGGTGGCGTGCCGCCTCGGCGCTGCCACTCTGCAGGCGCTCACCGGCCTGTGCGGCACTCTCCGAGAGCTTTCCGGGACCTTGACCCCTGCCCTCCCTGCACCCCTCAACGGGTGGCGGCGACCTCCCTCCTCATCCTCCTGGTGGTGGTGTGGGTGGTTGAGGTGCCCGTTGCCGCCGAGCTTGCGAGCTCCAGTCTGGTCCAACGGCCCGCCGGCCGCTTTCAGACGTCACGTGGCGACCTTCCCGCCTCGCGCCAGGGGCCCCCTGGCCCGGGAGCGTACCTACCGAAGTTTCAACACAGCTTCGCGCTGCTGCCAGCAGCCAGGGCAACGTCACACTGCTGCTTGCATCTCAGAGCAGAGGGGGACCGAGGGGCGGGAGGAGGTGGAGGGGGACAATGAACCTGATCGGAGAAAAACGGGAAGCGCCGATTTTGTCCGTTGGGCTCGCAGGGGGTAGGGGGACAAGAAGAAAGGGATGATGACGAGGACCAGGCGGCGGATGACGAGGATGACAGCGTGGATGACGGGGAGGGCAGCGAGGGGAGCACGAGGGCAACGAGTAGACGAGCCCCCCTGAAATGACACAAGCCTTGCAAATAGGGGTGGGGGGTTACTCCGCTCGGGAGCTCCCGAGCGAAATCGTGGGGGGTGGGGGGGCAGGGTTCACATCTGGCCACCGACTCACCCCCCATTCAAGTCACCCCCCGCTGCCACCCGCCCGGCTGCCCCTGGCGGGGAGCGCGGGCCTACCTCTATTCAGGGCGGCCCTCCCGGCCTATCGCGGAGAGAGCCCTCCCCTGAGATCCGATGTCGTGATTTTTTCAACACGGAGTCCCCAGAAGTCTCGACCCACTCCCCAGGACCGGTCCCCAGGCCCGGCGAGGGCCCCTATAGGGGCCGAACTTTGCGAAAAACCTCCGTCTGGACTTTTTCAATGCGTCGGATCTCTGGGTCCCCCCCGACGCTCAGCGCCGCCCGAGCCGCCACGCCCGCGGGCCGCGCCCGCCGCGGCGCAGCAGACGGGCGGCCGCCCACAGCGCGGCGGCGGAGGCCGCCGCCGCGAGGCCTGGCGGGCCTCCGGGGCCGACCTGCGGGCGGGCGACGGCGACGACGGCGACGACGACGGCGACGACGACGGCGGCGACGACGGCGGCGACGAGAGGCCGGGCGGGCCTCCGGGGCCGAGCTCCTGTCGGGCGACCCCAAGAGGCCCCCGAGAGGCCCCCGAGAGGCCCCCGAGAGGCCCCCAAGGGGCCCCCAGGGAGCGGCGCGCAGCCTCGCTGCCCCTAAGAGGCCCCACGACCCCGAGATGCTGGCGCGGCAGTTCTTCTTGGTAGCAAGGGGCGTGCTCGCCTGGTCTGGGGCCCCCGGGACCCTCACAGATCGATGCGGCTCGAAACATGCCGCAGAGAGATGGGGTCTGGGGCTCCGATGGCGATTTTCTGCGATGTTGCGATTTTTCTGCAACGTCGGATCTCGAGGAAGGCCCGCCAGAGGCTCCCGAGAGGCCCCCAAGTGGCCCCCAAGAGGCATCCCAGAGGACTCTGACCCACGTCAGCGCCGTCATGGTCGCGACTGCCGCCGCCGCCATCGTCGTCCCCGTTCAGGGTCGGCGGCGCCGGCCGTAAGGCCTTCGCAATAAATGGCGCAAAGCCTCGTCTTTATCATGACGGCGTACTGGCCGAAACTGTGCCCAAACATCGGCCTGAATGTTACCGAATGGCGCCAGACATTTTCCGACCGCGCGCCAGTATGGCCGACGTGTTGGTTCGAAACCAGTGCGCTCAATTTCTGTGCCATTCTCGCTCACACTACGTTTCATGCCACAATTTCGGGCACGTTTTCGGTTAATTACCTATTTTGGTCGGTCGCACACCTTTTTGGCTGATCAGGGCCTGGCGCCATGATGCGCGGGTCTCGCGCGAGATGGCATGGCAACCTTGCGCTGCGGCTTATACGCGGGCAGCCAGCGCGGCACGCCACATAGGAAGCGAATTGTTTCCGCGCGACCTTCTGAGAGCAGCATACGCGCCAATGTCGGCGAAGCAAACTCTTCCGTCACTCACCTGGAGGTTTTTGTTTGCTGTTTTCGGCCGCTGGGGGCCCTCGCTGGGCCCCGGGAGCGTCAAAAATGACGAAGGATAAGAAACCGGCCCTGAGGAAACGGTCGGAGGAGGAGGAGGAGGAGAACCAGTGTAAACCCAAGAGTCATCAACGATGTTGGAGAACATCCTCCCTCTAAGCTCCCTCCCCATGGGCCCCAGACAACGGTTCATTTCCACTGAGGGAACGGCCTCGCTGGAAGACAGCCGTTTGAAGACCCTGAAGCATGCCAAAATATTGTTCCCGGGAATCCAACGCCACGGATCAACCTGACTGTCTTGACGATCCTGAATCGTGCCAGAATCAACGTGACTGTTGCACCTTCATAATCCTGAACCCATCCAGCAAAGAAATTTCTGGTACGCTGAGCATGGTAATCCATGAAACTCTTGCAACTGTTAAAAACGAATGTGCGCGGCGCTAAAGCGAGATCCACAGTTTGAAAAGGAGCCGCTCTCAAGCCGTGAATCGTTTGTATGTTTAAAACGAGTGTACGCGGCGCTGAGGCGAGAATCCTATGTTGAAATCCACCCGCCCCCAATCCGTGAAACGCTTGCAACTTTTAAAAGCAAATATGCGCGGCGTTCAAGCGAGAACCATATGTTGAAAACCATCCGCCCTCAATCCGTGAAACCCTTCCCTTGCACATGTTAAAACGAATGTGCGCGGCACTACGGCGAGAGCACAATTTGGAAGCCACCCGCCCTCAATCCGTGAAATTCTTGCAACTATTTGAAGACGACTGTGCGCGGCGCTACGGCGAGAGCCACAATTTGAAAACGACCGACCCTCCATCTGTGAAGCCGCTGCCAAGTCCCAAGCCTAAGGGTCATGAGTGATGAGGATGTCTTAGGCGAAACGTCCGGCCCGCCATAAAAAACTGACCTCGGGGTGCGACAGGGAAAGATTATTTACAAGGGAAAGGAATTGAGAAGTAGGGAGGAGGAGGAGGTTCTCTGTTGCCACAGGGCTCCGCCGACCTCGTGGCCTGCGGCGGCGGCCGCGGCGCCGCTGCTGCACAGACGCCCCGCCGCCCCAGGGGCGGGACCAGCGGAGAAGCAGAGCAGCCCCGCCTCGGTGCTAATGGCTGCCGCAAGCCCCGTCGCCCCCCCCCGCCCATTCGCCCTCCTCCTCGGCCTCCTCGTGCTCCTCGTGCTCCTCCTCGTGCTCCTCCTCCTCCTCCTCCTCCTCCTCCTCCTCCTCCTCCTCCTTCTTATTAAACGACAGCCGTGACAATCCTCTTCTCCTCCTCCTCCTCCTCCTCCTCCTCCTCCTCCTCCTCCTCATCCTCCTACTCCTCCCTCTGTGGCGCGCGCCGTAGCGCCCACCAACTGAAAAGACGGCTCGACACATCGCGAGACGGGAACTGTTCTGAAACGCGCGCGGGCGTGTGATTCGACGTTGAGCACGGGTCCAACACTACCTTGCCCAAACCTTGAGTTGCGCTGCTCGCTTAAGCCCGTTTACGTGTTTGTTTTCACAGCGTTGACCAGCTTGCGTAATTGGGACTTGGCTTCAGGTCAATTCAGCACAACGCAGCGCAGGGAAAGTCAAAGCTGCCCTGCGGCGCAATGCATGGGACTGCACTTCGCTAGCCTATACATCGCTCGGACGTCCATTCCCTGTGCATTGTTCGACTTCGTGCGTGCATTCTCTCGCAAGGTGACCCAATTTGCTCCTCCATGGTGCTCGCCAAAAAAGACGCACACGTCCGAGCGACGCCAACGTGGGCCACCTCAAACCCCCCGCCGGCTCCGAGCTCCGCTCCCCCGCGCTGCGCGGCCCCGTCCCTCCTCTCAGAAGGCGGCGGGACGTCTCAGAAGCCTTCGCGCCCTCTGAGCAGTTCTCCGTGCCTTCGGGGACGGCTCGTAACAGGAAACTTCTCAGCAGGCCCGGGGGACTTCCGAGCCTTCCGAAACGACCTTCTCCTTCTCACTTCCCCCCTCGCTCGCCGCTGATCCTGGAAGGAAAAGAAAGCGGGGACCATGACCAAGACCGAATGCAGAAATGCCGTCTTCATCTTGGTCAGCGTCGATCTTGACCAGCGCCGATTCGTGGACAATCCTCGCGAATCGGCAACGGCCGACATGGACTGTGACCAAGATCGGCATCGACAAAATCCAGCGACATCTTGGTCGTGGCCCCCGTACTTCTTCCCTCGAGATCCTCCCCCTGCCTGCATCTGCTGGCGGCGCGCACAGGGGGGTGGAGGGAGGGGGGAGGGCTTCTCAGAAGGAGGCTGCTCCTTGAAGGCGCCGTCCTTACATCTGTAGATAGGGCCCGCGCCTTCTAAGAAGCAGGGGTGCTTCTAAGAGGCCCTCCCCCATCCCCCCCGCCCCCCCCCGTCTGCGCGTGGCTGAATCTGGAGTGCGCCGCCCCTTGCTGCACTGCGCTCCACGGCCTGGTGCTGCCCCTGCCCCTCGACGGCGCGCCTCCCCCAAAGCGGTCGTGCGCTGCCCGCGGGCCCCCTGCCCTGTGCCGTGCCCTGTGCCTTGCCTGGCACTGCCCCGCCCGGTGCTGGGCTGCACGGCCATGTCCTATACACATATATACACACACCTGCATACATCCCCAGGCCCCCTCGAGTCCTGAACAGAGATCGCGTCGGGGGGCTTTTCGCTATTCTCGGCCTCTGGGGGCCCTTACCGGGCCTGCGGGCCGTCAAGAAAACGACTCACGATGAAAAGCCGGTCCCAAGGAAAGTGATCCAGCCTGTGGAAACTCACGTCATGAAAAAAGCATGGCCTCGGGGGACTGGGTAGGCGCGACTCCTGCCATGCAGTCATAAGGCCACTCCCAGGAGTCAGGAGGTTCTCGTGAGAACGATTGAAAGCAACTAAGCCCGATCACAAGGCCATTTAGCGAGATCAAGCCTGATTGAGCCCAGGGTTTTCCTTGAGAACGAGTAAAGGCTACTTTTTTTCTCGGCGAAGGCCGGCCGGGTAGGACGAGAATGCGAGAACGAGCAAGGGCTACTAAGCCGGATGAGAAGGCCACAAGGCCTGATGAAGCTGGAAAGGAGACCAGGATTGAGCCAGACTAAGCTGCTGTCGAGCTGGCTTTACGGGGTTGAGCTGGATCTAGCGGGATTCAATAAGATTCTGCCAGTTTTCGACCAGTGATGTACCAGCGCCGATTCGGAATTTATCACCAGATGCAGCGCGCATTCCCCATGCCCTCTCTTAGAAGCCTCCTAGATAGGGTCCGAGTAGATGGTCGGATACATCGCCGATGCATCGGCCATGCATCAGCGAAGCATTGGCGACGCCGGCGTGGAGACAGTCGGTTCCGCATCGAGCCGCATCGTCGATGCATCGGCGATACGGCGCGACCCTCCGACCCCATCTACCCAGACCCCCGACGTCATGATTTCTTCATGACGTGACCCCCGGGAGCCCGGACCCCTTCTCGGGGACAGGTTTTTTACCCGGAGTCGCTTCTGTCATATAACATATAAAGGTCCCGAGGCTCGGGAAGGGCCTCTGGAGGCCGAAGGTATAGCGAAAACCCTCCGTCGCCATTTTTGTTCAGGACCCGAGGGGGGTCTGGGCACTCCGACCCCATCTGGGAGGCCCAGCCCCTCTTTCCCAGGCCGCCGAGCGCACACGCTCGTAGCGCCAGTTGGCGTCGGCCGCGCCCGCGGCCGACGCTGTTGAGACCCGCAACCGCTAGAGCGTCGCCAGCGCGGGCGGGGATCTCCAGGAGCAGGCGCAACGAGAGTGCCGAGCGGATGGCCAGACCCCACCCCTCACCCCAAAGTCCGCTTCAAGATGATGGCCCTCCCAGGCCCAGCCCCTCACTGCCACTCCCCGCCCTTCGGCCGCCCCTCGTGCAGCCGCTGCGCTGCCGGGGCCCTGCTTCGCCCACAAAGTATCCCGGTCCTGCCGCCCCGTCCGCGGCCCAGGGTGCACGGTCCTGCCTCGTGCCACGAGAGGCGCCTCTCTCCGTGCACTGGGAGCCTCAAAAGCGACGTGCACGTGTGGAAATCACGCAAGTCGAGACGCACTTCCATGCCAGTGTTCTTCTGAAGAGGGGCGAGGGGGGTGGGGGGGCGAGCGCCATGCAAGTAAACTTGCCAGAATCTACGACAGCAGGCTCTGGGACACTAGTGATGTGATGCCATATGATGCAACTGGCGGAGGATGCGCTCCAGGAGCCCTGGGGCCCCCCGCGGCCCTCACTTCCGCACAGCCCCCGGGGAGCATGCTGGGATCGAGGAGCTCCTGGGGCTCGTGGGGCGCCTCGTTCTCATGACCCCCGGCCCCTCTCCTGCGCTGCCCTGCCCTGCCTCGAGCCCCGAGCCTCGAGCTGCACCGCACCGCTCCGCGCCGTCCTGAAGCGAGGCGGCGACATCTGCGCCCTAGAGTCGGCCTTGATTGGACAGGACACGCGAGAGGACACAGGACCCTTCCGAGGGCCACATCGCCTCAGGAGTGCAAGAGGGCGCGTGTCGCGAGGCACGGGACGCAAGGGTGCCCCTTGAGCCGGCGGGGTCGACCTGCCGATCCGGGCCGACTGCACCCCACCACCCATCGGCTCTCCTGCATCGACGGGAGGCCCGGGGGTACGGCTCGCATCCCGCCGCGTCCTCCACGAGTCCCGAACGTTCGCCGTGCCCCCGCCGCCCCTCGAGCTGCCCGCACCGCTGCTCGGCGAGCGGAGGCTTCGGGTGTCGCCGAGCCCCTGCCCGGCCCTGCCTCGAGCTGTGCCGCACTGCCCCGCGCCGCCCCGCCGCGCACCGCACTCCGCCGCGCTCCGCCGCACTCCGCCGCGCTGCACCGTGGCAGCTTCTGGGAGGTCGTCGTCAGATCCGTCAGAACGATCGAGGGCTTTGAAAACCCGCTGCGGAAGCCTCTGTGCCAAAGCAGGCCGGATTGAGCCCGAGAGCGAACCAGATCCGACGGGATGCTGAGGCGGGATGCAGCCAGAATCGGCAAACTTCCGGCCAGGGGCATACCAGCGCCGACCCAGAACTTTGACTTCCCGGGAGTTGCATCGTTGGTGCGTGATTCCCTCATGCGCAATGCCCTGATGTGGAATCCTGAGATCCAGACGTTCCATTGTTGCACGACGGGTGATGCTGCCTAGCTTCGGGCAGCCGGAGCCATCGCAGAACGATCCGGCTCGCACCGTGCCGCAGAAAGATGGGGTCCAAGGCTCGGGTCGTGAATTGCTGCGATGTTGATTGTTGTTCCGCATCCTTTGAAGGGGCCCTGGGACACACAAATAAATACACACACATAAAAATATTCCCCATATTTTCCTGTATTTTCTGGGTTTTTTTCTTCCCGCCCAATTCCCATAGTTTCCCATGTGTTTGGGGGAATCGACGATGAATTGTGTCTGAGTGTTTCTTCCCCTCCAGATCCTTGAGTCTCAGGGAACGCCCAGCCGTGCTTTGCCCTGCAGATGCTTGCCCTCGACTGCACCCTCCCTGCCCCTGCGTTGCCCTGCCTTCCAGGATCCTGGCTCGCACTGCCCTGCTCTGCCCTGCCATGAACTGCGCTGCACTGCGCTGCCCTGCGCTGCACCGCAGTGCAGTGCCGTGTGCTGCCTACTGCCATCTGCAATGCCAATCCGAACCGAAAGCTCCATACCCCGCTGACGACCCGCGGATGTGCTGCTACTGCGCTTCTCCAGGGATTGAATGTTGAAGCGGCGGATCCTTACTGGAAAGACCCAATGCTTTCTCAGCAGGTCGCGCCCCCTCACCCTGGCCTCTCTCAATGGCGTGCGGTTCTCTATCACCTTCCGGTGAGCAGGCACCGACCGTCCCGGTATTCCTATAGGCCTACCACGACATGCGGTTCTAGCAAAACGAATGCTCGAGATCCTAAACACAAGATGCAGGTTCTAGGAGCACGATGCCGATGTGTTAGAACAAGACGCTCTCAGCCAGAAATGATCTAAGACATAATCTGAGAACATTCTTTGGTGGGCCTATAGCAAGCAAGGACGCCTCACCACTGCTTGATGATGTTGCGATCCTTTCACGACGCGACGCAGGGCCCGAGCCCTGGTGGGAACCTCGCGCACTAGGGTAATTATCTGGGCCCTGTCCCATGAGGCTTCGAAGAAACGCCTCAGGACAACGTACAATCTACAATTTTCCGGCCAAACCTCTGGGCGACGGGTGTTGAAAACGCGTATACACTGCGTTTGGGCCGCCATGTCACTAGCGGTGGAAAACATAACATTATACGGCCGGACCTAAGACATAAAAACATCATCCAAGAACATGAGACCCTCCGCCGGCCAAACTGGAGAACACTCGAGGGTAAATACCCTCCCCCAGGACGCACAACGCACAAGAACACCCCACAGACACGAAGAACATTGAGGGTACCCTCCCCGAACCGACCTCGATCTTATACCTCGGTCTGGCCGCATGGTGGCCTTGCTCCTTGGCCCGACCCCTGGCCCCAACCCTTGACTTGAGCAGGGACCGACCGTCCCGGCATTCCTGTAGGCCTGCCGCGACATGTCCTCAGAACCCAACCCTGTTCTGAGACAAAAACACCATGCTCCTAGAGCAGAGCCCCGACGTGATGAAACATGGCAGTCCCAGCCAGACCTGTTCTGAGAAGACTTCGTGGAATCCATCACAACGTTCTTAGAACATTGCTTGGTGGGCCTCTTAGGCGAGCCAGGACGCCTCGCCACTGCCCGACGCACAGCGCCCACAAAACCGACCGCCCGAGGCCCACGCCGCCGGCAGCGGCCGCCGCAGCCGCGCCCCGCGGGCCATGGCACCGCCGCCCCAGCCGGCGCCCACGGCACGGGCGCCTCCTTGCAGGGGCCGCCTCGGCGGGAGGGCCGCTGCCGACGCCGACACCGACGCCGACGCCGACACCGACACCAATGACGCCGACGGCGACGGCGACGGCGACGGCGACGACGGCGCCAGCGCCGACGCCGACGCCGACGCCGACGACGACGACGACGACGACGACGACGACGACGACGACGACGACGACGACGGCGCCAGCGCCGACGCCGATGACGACGACGACGACGACGACGACGACGACGACGACGACGACGACGACGACGACGACGACGGCGACAGCGCCGACGCCGACGCCGACGACGACGACGACGACGCCAGCGCCGACGCCGACGACGACGACGACGCCGACACCAAAGACACCGACGCCGACACCGAAGCCGACAACGCCGACGATCGGCGACGAAGACGACGCAGACGCCGACGCCGACGCAGACGCCGACGCCGACGACGCCGACGCTGACAACGCCGACGCCGACGATCGGGCGAACCAATCCCCCAGTTGTCTTCCCATCCAAGGCAGCTCTAAGATGGCCGCAAAAGCGGCCAAGGTGGCCTCTAAGACAAGCAAGATGGCCTCACCAGAGCCCCATATGGCCTCAGGTTGTCTTCAAGACGGCCCATGTTGCACCCAATGCGGCCAAGAGGGCCCCAAGGTGGCCCAAGATGCACCAGGCTGTTCACTGATTTTCGCGGTCACCGTTTCGGGCGCCCGCCGCTCCAAGACGGCCCCATAGGCAACTAAGATGGCCCCAAGACCGCCCAGTAGGCCAAAAGAGGCCCGTAAGACGGCCCAGGAGGGCGACAAAATGGCCCCATATGCCCCCAAGACGGCCCCAAGACTGGCCCGCAGACCTCCAAGGCGGCCCCAGAACACCCAAAGAGCGACCCACGACTGTTCAGAGGTGCCCCGAGACGGCCTCTGAAGGGCAAGAGGTCCCTCAGAGGCTCCCAGAAGGAGGCCCCCAATAGCCCCAGGAAGTCCCAAGAGGCTCTTTAGAGGCCCCCACGCGGCTCCAAGGAAACCCCCAGGAAACCACGAGACGGCCTCAAGGGGCATCGTTTTCCTCCTCCTCCTCCTCCTCCTCCTCCTGCCTTCTGCCTCTCAGCCTCATTCCTCTTTCTCTCACAAATGATCCCTCACATGGGTTCACAGCGGCTGGGGGAACACATAGTTCGATAGCTTGGCTAGACTTTGGCCCCAACGTTTGGCCACATGAGTGTTTCCAGAGGGCAGAGGGAGGCGGTGGTTAGCCGTAGGCGTCCCCGATAATCATGGAACGCCTATGAATATTTGACAACAAAAACGCATCCTACAACTCCAGAAGCGGCTCTAGACATGGATTCACCTGTTGGGCGCCAGTCGCGTGCTTGTTCAGACGGCGCTGCAAATCGGCGTGTTGCGGAAGACGCTGCGCATACCCAAGGAACGCGAGGACCCCGTGCGGTCGCTCCCGGACGATAGGAGAGGCCCCGAAGGCTACGGAAACTTCTCCACGTGAGGAATCGCCGCAGCGGCATACGCGGCATGGTCGTGGCAGTCCAGCCATCCGCGGACGCACGCAGAGAAGCAGTTGCAGTTGCACCAGAGAAACAACAACGAACAATGGATGATCTGAAATCTCGCATGCACTCCTCATCTGCCCCCTCCTGCTCTCTCACTCTCACACTCTCCCTCTCTCTCTCTATACTGTGTATACCTTTTGTGCACATGTAAACTGTTTACGTGATATCCCATCATACCTCGCTCTGCACTTTGTGGTCCTAGAACTTCCTCGAACTAGATGCAGGTATGAATGTGTATATATGCGGTGCCTGTGTGTGCGCGTGTGCCTCGCTCTCTCTCTCTCTCTATATATATATGTACTATTATTTCTTCGTTTCTCCCCATGTGTCATTGTCATCTTCTGAGTCTATATACCCACTATGAACTGTGACGTGTGCGCTCTAGATGTACGGTGTAGCCTCTCACCCTGACCTCCCCATCGATCTTCCAATGTCAAATCTAACCATGGACGCAAATACTCTCTCTCTCTCACTCTCTTATCCCTCTGGCAAACTCTGCTCGCAACTCTCTGACCCCAGGGGCCCCGGAATCGGGAACTGGAACCCCGGGAACCCCGCCCATCGAACGGGGAACCCGGGAACCCAGCACACTGCCGGGAACCCCGGAACAACGAACACCCGAACATGGCCGACCTTACGCTGCCGTGGACTCTGGAACCAAGAACCAAGAATCCAAGATCCCGCCCACCGAACTCGGCCCGCAACCCGGAAAGAACCGATGCCTATACCGAAATCGGCCCGGGACTTTCGCCGACAGTATCTGCGAGGACCCCTCCAGTACAAGCACTGATTGGGTACACATGGGCTTCATCCTGCAAGTCACTAGTCCCTCAGGCAAAAGGATGTTCGCGGTGCAAGCGCCCACATGGTTCCAACCTGAGCCCTGCACCCAAAGAACGTGCTCGGTTCCCTCCTTCCTCGTCCTCCTCGTCATCATCGTCCTCCTCCTCCCTCCCTCCTCGCCTTTGCCCGCGTCCTCCTCGTCATCTTCGTCGTGGTCGTGGTCGTGGTCGTCGTCGTACTTCGAGGAACAGTTAGCGCTGATTTCTTAGATCGGCGCTGGACACCCCCCCCCCATGGTGCGCGCCAGGGGCGGCGCCAAAGCCGCCGCCACCAGGCTCCAGCGCCGATCCACGAAATCCGCACGGACCTCCGAGAATGCCTGCTTATGCTTTGGCTTGCGCCTCGGGTCCTCGCCCCCGCTCTCGCCATCTCGCTTGTCCACGCTCTCGTGCCCCGCCCCCCCCCCCCCCTGTCCCCCCGCCAGCCCGTTCTTCTCGACCCAGAGCCCACCGCCGCCCCCCCTCGCCCGCCGTCGCCGTCCTCCTCCTCCTCCCCTGCCTGCGCCGCCCTGGCGTGGGGCCCGTGAGAGATCGCTCTGCCTGCCAAGAGCGAGCGCGAATGAAAAGCGCAGGGATTGCGATCCCAAGGCGCCACAATACCATACGGCGACCGAGGACGCCCTGCCCCTCCTTTTCCTCCTCCTTCTCCGCCACGTCTGCGGGTAAGACGTGCGTCCATATCCACTGCAGCTTGGAGATTCGGGCTTCTTTCCCCAGAAGCCCGAGGCGCACTGGATATGGGTTGAGTTCTGGCCCCCTAGAGACTGGATTAGTATCCGTATCCAGTGCGCCTCGGCCTTGCGGCGCCCCTTCCAAGACGATCCAAGACGCACTCGATATGGATATATCTTTAACTATTGCCCACATCCTCCTCTTTCTCCTCCTCATCCTCCTCCTGCTCCTCCTTCTCCGCCACGTCCTTGGGGGGACAAGGGAGAGACCGACACCGCGTCTCCGCAGGCCTCTCCTGGGGGGTGCATTCTGCTCGGGAATTTGGAGGAGGAGTCCGGCCGTGGCGGCGAGGGCTCTCAAGGAGGAGCAGCGGTATTGGTCTAGCCAAATGCGCGGTAAGGATGCAAGTGCCCTGGACACCCATGCTGAAGCTTTTTTTCGAGCTCGGCTGGACATCGAAAGCGATCAAGGATGGACCGACGAGGCACCGACGCAGGGGTACCCTTGGGAAGATAGCTCATCCTTACCATCGGTTTCGACTGTGTGCGTTCCTACTCTGAGGCCGAGGCCTCTGGAAGCCTGGTAGCTTCCATAGGCGGGCGAACGGTGTTCTTGGCAACGATGTGTTCGCTTCGGCATTGTGGGTGCGACTTGTTTGTGGCTGAACCAAATGTAGGAACGTGTGGTTCGCACGCTCCTACAGCTCGTTGTGTCGCTTCCGCTCGGCATATTTGTGTATGTGAAATGTCTGATCGTGCAGCTCGTGCTTTCCCATGATGAAAATGTTTCGCGCATCGTGGACTACAGCTCGTCGCGTCGCATTCGCTCGGCGCATCTGCAAATTGGACATGTACGATCGTGCAGTTCGTGCTTCCCCATGATTGATGTTCCGCGCATCGTGGGTCGCAGAGGCCAGATTCCACATCGCACCATTAGGTTGCCACGCCATCAGCCCGGCCTTGGAGCTTCCTTGCCACAACTCGGTCCCCCGGCGGCCGTCCGGCGGGACGACCTGCGCTCACGGCCAGGCGCAGCTGCTGGAGAGCCTCCTGGGGCTGGGAACGGCCGAGAACCAACGACAGCGCCCGACAACTTCGAACCACGAACCCGTGCCCGCATCTAAAGCGGTGTCCCGCCGCGCCCTCGCCCTCGCCGTCGCCGCTGCCGCCGCCGCCGCCCCCCACCCGCCCTCCCCCCCGAGAAGCACTCCCATTACCAGCCTCCAGACTCGAGTTGACCCATATGCCTAAGACTGACAAGCCTGAAGGCGACATCCATATCTTAGGGCGGGGCCCTCAGAAACTGAGGGAATCCCTAATACTGGCATGAGATACGGCGTTGCCAATCATCGGGGTAGGGATCTATTTCAGGCTGGCCAACCCCGCAAAACATACCCGATACGTACCCAACCTTCTACACGCGAGGCGAATATTTGCATAAACGCTCCATACAGCAGGACGCATCGCCAAAAAGCCCAGGCAGTTATCGAGGGCAAGCGGAGGGGGTAAGTGAGAAGGAGAAGGCCTTCTCAGAGGCGGCGGGGCTTCTCTGAAGCTCTCCGGCCTCTTCTGAAAACTCTTCTGTGTCTTCGGGGAAGGCCTAGAAAAACTTTCCGGAAGGCCAGGGGTCGTCCGAGCCCTCTGAGAAGGCCCGCCACTTATCGGACACTGGGCGGTTTTTCGGCCATAACTTGGCTCTCCGGTGACCGTTCGGGAAGATCCGGGAACTCCGGGAACGTCCTCGGCAACGCGCAGCCGCCGGAACGCAACGTGGGAACCCGCCGAGAAGCCACGAAGACGCCCGAACACCTCGAGCCTCGAACCCGAAACTCCCGAACTTCCCCCCCAGGCTCGCCGCCGATGGTACAGTCAACCCGCATTACGACTTTCGTTGGCCAGCCTCTTTCGAAAAACGTTAATTACCATGGGCCTCCAAGGCCCTTGCATCCTCAACGCGCATCGCCAGTCGTGGGGATGGCATATGCGAGAATCTTGCCAGGTACTGCTCGAGCTGCCGCGGGGAAGGATGGGGGGAGGAGCAGGCGCCAAGAGGACGGGACGAGGGTGTACAGTGGGGGGGAGGAGGAGGAGGAGGAGGAGAAGGAGGAGGAGGAGGAGGAGGAGGAGGAGGAGGAGGAGGAGGAGGAGGACGAGGAGGAGGAGGAGGAGGAGGAGGAGGAGGAGGAGGACGAGGAGGAGGAGGAGGAGGAGGAGGCCTGTCAGCGTAACCCCCACAGGCAGCAAGATCCCCACGGGGCCTCGGGCCGCAGCTGCCCTGCCCGCACAGCGGCCGCGCGGCGGCCGCGCCCGCGCGGCGGCCGCGCCGCGCCGGGCCGAGCCCTGGCCCACCCCGCGGCGGCGACGGCCGTCGCCGCCGCCGCCGCCGACGCCGTCGCCGCCGTCGCCGCCGCCGCCGTGGCCGTGGCCGCCGTCGCCGTCGCCGCCGTCGCCGTCGCGGCGACCGCCACCGCCGCCGTCGCCGCCGTTGCCGCCGCCGTCGCCGTGGCCGTCGCCGTCGGTTGCCGCCGTCGCCGCCGCCGTCTCCGCCGTCGCCGCCGTCGCCGTGGCCGTGGCCACCGTTGCCTCGACGCCGCCGCCGCCGTCGCCGCCGAGGCAGCCGCCGCCGCCGCCGTCGCCGTCGCGGCGGAACGGAGCGGAGCGGTGCGCCGAATACGACCAGGAGGGCGGCCCCTACAGGAGCGCGGCGGCAGGGCTTCGGCCTTCACAGGGCGATGGGGACTTTGCGCAGCGACATCGGTCGGATAGCCTGCGTGTGAGCTCCTCCGCCTCGCAGTGACAAAGGATGGGGTCTTTTCCAGACTGTCGATGGGGAGCACTGGGAGCTCAATGCTCGTCTCGGGTGTGCGAAGGATTGCCTCTGGCTTGCGCGTGCGGCGAAAGCAGAAGTGGAGGCCTCCCAGACAGGGTCCGACTAGGTGGGTTCGGAGGATCACGCCGCATCGCCGACGCATCGGCAACGTCGGCGATGCACTGGCGACGTCGGTGTGGAAAGAATCGGGCTCCAAAATGCGCGATCCTCCGACGCCAGGATCTACCCGGAAAGAGGATCTCCAAAGAGCTGCACTCCCCGGGGAGCCCCGCCGAAGACAGTCCGTTTCCCCTTCGGCTTCTGCATGCAACCAAGACGACTCAACAGCACGGAGAGGGCGCTGGATCAGGAACCCGTAGATGAGGAACCCAGGGGCTGGAAGCTGGTGGAACACCAGCTGACGCCTGGCCATGGCATCGACCGCCGCCCTCATCAGCCAAGGACGTCCCCAGGATGTGAAGCCCCCTGGGCACGCTCCTTCACCGACGCCCCCACCGTATGGCCGCCCCGAGCACGTGCGCCACGGAGCCCCGCCGAAAACACGGGCGACCAGGGCCCGTTGCTGCGTGCAGTGCTTTGCAACCAAGACGACTCAACAGCACGGAGAGGGCGCTGGATCAGGAACCCGTAGATGAGGAACCCAGGGGCTGGAAGCTGGTGGAACACCAGCTGACGCCTGGCCATGGCATCGACCGCCGCCCTCATCAGCCAAGGACGTCCCCAGGATGTGAAGCCCCCTGGGCACGCTCCTTCACCGACGCCCCCACCGTATGGCCGCCCCGAGCACGTGCGCCACGGAGCCCCGCCGAAAACACGGGCGACCAGGGCCCGTTGCTGCGTGCAGTGCTTCCCCGTCTGGGCCATCCGCCCCGGCGAGCCGTCAGCGTCGAGGCCGCCACACCGCAGGCGCCGCTGCCGTGGGCGTCGTCGCCGTGGCCGTCGCCACCGCCGTCGTTCGCGCGACCCTCTGAGAAGGAGCAGGGCCTCTCAGAAGGCCGCGGGGCTTCTCAGGAGCCCTCCAGCCATCCGAAAAGTTTTCTGAGGCTTCGGGGAAGGCTTCGAGAACTGCCCCGAGGGCCGGGGCACTTCCGAGCCTTCTGAGAAGGCCCGCCCCCCCGCACTTCCTCCCTGGGTCGGCCGCCGAATTCTTTTCAGGTTGAATTCTGTCGAGTCCAATGGCGTCACCGTGTCCAGCGCTGCTTCCGCGTCGCAGAACTCAACCTTGAACGCCTTCGCTGGTGTCGCGGGCGCGCCATCGCCGCATGAACCTACAGTACATATCTTTTGTTGTTACTTCTTCCGGGGGAGGAGGAGAAGAGAGCCAGAGGTGGAGGTGCTGACGATGTGGCTCCCTCATCCGTAGCCCCCGACGCCGTCGCCCGCGTAGCTGGGGAAACAAGCAGCTCCCGATACCGCTACTCCCCAGACCACTCATGGGGTGCGTTCTGACCAAGATTTCGAAGCGAATCCAGCCGTGGCGACGAGAAAGGGGCAGTGGTATCGGTTAGAAGCTCGTTCTTGAGACCTCCTGGAGCCACTCGCTACACTTCTGCTTCGTCGAACGTCCATCGCCTTGAGTCAAACTTGAGTCCATCTGGAGTCGAGCTAAAGTCGAACCGTAGTCGAACTAGAGCTGAACTAGAGTCGAACTAGATCTGTTGGGTGGGCCCCCAGAAATTTCCCCAAACGAACATATCGGCACGGCAAGTGTGTAATGACGACCCCAACTTTGGTTTCTGACATCGCGTGGATCATTCGACCCTGAACGATCCGCGGTTTGCCAGTTGCCAGATCGTTCCATGCTGGCCGATTCTGGGCCACTGCCGGCGTCCTACCTTGAACGCCCGCGCCGTGGTCGCAGCCGCGACAGCTCGACACGGACATACCGTATCTGCTCAGAGCCCTCCCGGATGGGGTCCGAGTGGATGGGGTCGGAGGATCGCGCCGCATCGCCCATGCATCGCCGATGCATCGGTGGTGCACCGGCGACGCCGGCGATGCATCGGCACCGCCAGCGACGGACCGATGGAGCCGGGCGCTCCGCGTCGAGCCGCGTCGCAGATGCATCGGCGATGCAGCGCGAAATCCGCCGCCGCTGCCGGCGCCCAGCGCCCCGCAGGCGCCTGCTCGCGCGACCGCGCCGCCCTCGCCGCCCTCGCCGCCCTGCAGCGCCGCCGCTGGCTGCGACCTGAGGCCGACCAGCGCGGAGGCTCGGTCGGCGCGCGATCGGCTCGTCGCGGGGGCGCGAGCGCTCGGCCGGCGGGCTTTGTCTTCCGGGACGAGAACTTCGCCATGGTGCGAGACCTGGGATCTGGGCGTTGCAAGATGCTCTCGCACGGGACGTTTTCGTATTGTTCTCCGGGCCCTGGGACCATCACCAATCCCGACACAAGACGGGCTCTCGGGTTCCGGCTGTTCCTGTTCACGAGGTTGCATCTTGTCGCAAGGTCGGATCTCAAAGGTACGAGGCCGCGACTGGTGGCAGAAACAACTGCATGAACGCAAACTTCTGGAAGCCCGCGCGGATTCCGCGGACGGGCGCAGGACCTCTCCTGGCGACGCCCCCGACGCCACCCCTGGAGTGGGGGGACAAAAAGTAGCCACATCGCTACTCCAGGAACCTCTCCATGGATGCGTTCTGACAAATAATGTCGGGGCGGGAGGTCGGGGAAACCTCGAGAGACGTCGACGTCGACGCTTCGGGACTGGGACGCGGACGGCGTGTCGCGCCGGAGCGTGGTGGGCCAGAACCGGGGGAGCGACACGCCATCCCAAAGTTCCCGACCGCAGCGTCGGATGTCTGGGAGTGGGGCGCGTCCTGCTTGAGGCCCTCCCCGCCCGCCGCCCCCCGCCCCCGCATCGGGGCGCCCCCGCTCGAGGGGCCAGGGCCTGTCTGCTGCGCCGGCCTCGTCTTCATTGCGAACCGCCGATGGCACTGACGGTGGTGGCACCAACGGGATCAGCACCAGTATCCTCCTCCCAGGTACTTCCACTCCTCATGCTCACGTCGGGAACAAATAACGGCGTAAACGTGACCTTTCGGAGGTCCGCGCGGATGTCTCGGATCGGCGCTGGAGGACTCTGGCGGCGCCTCCGGAGCCGACCCTGGCGCGCTCCGCGCGCCAAGGAGGAGGGTCCAGCTCCGATCCAAGAAATCTGCGCGGAACTCAAAAAAGCTGTTTATGCCAGTAGTTATTGTCCCCGATCATGCTCCTCCTCATACTGGACCTGTTCCGCCTCCTGCACCCGATTCCGCTGCTGTGACTGCTACTGCCACTGCACATCCTCCTTCAACCTCGACTCTGAATCCTTATGAATAACTCCTGCGTGTCGCACCCCGAGGCCAGTCGTAAGGTCAGGCCGGGCGTTTCGCTTGAGACTTCCGGATCATCTATGAGCCTGAAGCTTAGAAGCTGACAACGGTTTCACACATGGAGGGCGGGCCGTTTAAAAAAGGAGCTTCATGGATTGAG
Organism: Prorocentrum cordatum; assembly: GCA_963575745.1. NCBI lineage: Eukaryota > Dinophyceae > Prorocentrales > Prorocentraceae > Prorocentrum > Prorocentrum cordatum. Next base: position 616,555 of record CAUYUJ010007224.1, on the reverse strand, counting down.
GGCGGGTAGTTTTCAAAATGTGGCTCTCGCCTCAGCGCCGCGCACATTCGCTTGTTTGCAAGAGCTTCACGGAGTGAGGGCGGTTCCTTTTAAAAATGTGACTCTCGCATTAGCGCCGCGCACATTCGCTTCAACAATTGGCAGCAATAGTTGTTACTAATTCTCATGGTAACGTACACGGCGTTCTGGAACGATTCTGGATTGCCAGGGCGCAACAATTACGTTCATTAGCGGTGTTCAAATGCTAGAAATGGTGTTCCGGCACGATTCAGGATCGTCAAGACCCAATCGTCAGGTTGAGTCGTGACGTTGAAATCCTGAAAATGGTGTTTGGCAGGCTTCAGGATTACCACACGGCTGTCCTCCAACGGGGCACTTCCCTCAGTGGAAATGAATCCTTGTAGGGGCCTGTGAAAAGGGAGCTTGGAGGGAGGGCGCATTCCCACATCATTGATGAGTCTTTGGCTTGCACTGGGTATATTCCTCCTCCCCCTCTCCCTCGTGCTCCTCCTCTCATCTCGCTGGAGCTGGCGGGGGCGTCCCCCCATTCCCCGCCGCGGGGCTGGCCTCATGAGGGCGTCGATCATCATGATGAACCCGCTGGAGAGCAGCAAGTTCGTAGCCAAGCTGAGGACTGCCACCGTGACTGCCGGGCCAGACCTTAGCACGACGAGGGGTTGGGACGACCGTGCGCCCCCGAGATCCGACTTCGAGGTCGCAACGTCGTGGAACGACGAACAACCGCGAACGAATTCTCCGAGATTTCTCGAGCCAGATCAAGCCAAGAGGTCCTGAGGTGCGAGACAGGGTAGAGACGCCCGCCGTCGTTTCCTACGACGTCCAGGTGCCTCAGGGGAGTGATATGGAGGTACAGGCTTCGTAAGAGCGTAGCGGGGGGGCTCGTGGGGAGACAGCTGGGGAACTGAGCAAGCTGAGGGGACGAGAGGATGGAAGACCAGAAGGAACCCAGGGTGAATCAGAGGGCCCCTCACGGGAACGTACCCCTCCCCTGAGAGACAAACACCCATCGACATATCCATCCTAAACCGGTTCGGGGCCCTCTTGGAAGTCTGTCGGGCCGTCTCACGGCGATCTTGGGGACCTCGTGGGCCGTCTTGGAGCGTCGGGAAGCCGAATAAAGAAGAACCCCACAATTCACGACAAACCATCAAACAATCAATGAATGTTGCCTCTTGGGGTTCTCTTGGGAGTGCTCTTGGAGGCCTCTTGGCACGTTTTGGAATCATCTTTGGCGTATGACGGCTCCTTTGGGGTCGTCGTGGACCGTCTTGGGGCTGTCTGGGGTCGTTTCGGGAGCGCGCCGGAACGCCTGGAGCCTTCTGGGGCCGTCTTCGGGCTCTCGTGGGGTTCTCCCGGCTCGTTCGGAGGGTTGCACGATAGGCCCGGGGTGGGCCCAATTCGTTAGGCGGGGGGCGGGGGTTCCGGAGCCCCCGGCCCTATGAGCATATATGAAAAGGGATATACGAACCTACATACACACATACATACACACATACACATATACACATACACGCACACACACATACACACTACACACATACACACATACACACATACACATACAACAGACACACATACACATACACCTACACGCCTACACACCTACACACATACACACACATACACACATACACACATACACACATACACATACACACATACACACACATACACACACATACACATAGACATAGGCATAGACATAGACATAGACATACACAGGCGAATACGCATACACATACATACATGCATACATACATACATACATGCATGCATGCATGCATGTATGCATGCATGCATGTATGCATACGCACATACGTACATACATACATACGTACATACTACATACGTAGATACGTACATACGTACCTACGTACGTACATACATACATACATACATACATACATACGTGACTAGCTACCTACATACGTACATGCATACACAAAAACACACATGCATCCACACAGGTATGCACACACGCATACTTACACGCATACATACATGCATACATACACACATACATACATACATGCATGCATACATTCATACATACTTGGCTAGCTACCTACATAGATACATGCATACACAAAAACACATGCATCCACACAGGTATGCACACACGCATAATTACACGCATACATACATACATACATACATACATCCATACATACATACATACATACATACATACATATATACATACATACATACACACACATACATACATACATACATACATACATACATACATACATACATACATACAATCATGCATGCATGCATGCATGCATGCATGCATGCATACATACACACACATACACATACATACATACATACGTACGTACGTACGTACCTACCTACCTACCTACATGCATGCATACATGCATACATAGCATTCGTTGCAGAATGGGTTGGGAAATTACGCCGTCCCTGGATGCCTGTTTTCACCAGGCCGGGCCGACCGTCCAGGGTGGCGGCGCGCAGGCGCGAGGCGGCCAGAGGGCACTGGGCGGGAGGGCGCGAGGGAGTCCCCGGCACCTCGCCCCGCGCGACGGCGCGCACTGGAGGGCGTCTGCCTCCATGACGCGCCGCGAATTCCCGCGCGCTGTGCTGCGGAACCTGCAGGGAGTGCGAGGCGCAGCCGGAGGGGCCCGTGAGCGAGGCCGCGGCTGGCCAAGAGAGGGCACGCCGCGAGGCTCGCCCTCTCTCGAGCCGCTCACGGCCCCAGATTGTCGTCGCGCCTGAGCGGCTGCCCCAGCTCGGGCACCTCGCTCCGCTCGATCTCCACCTTGTTCGCGCAGCAGGTGCAGCAGTAGTAGAAGAACGTGTACAACGTACACGAGGCCAGCATCCCCTTGGGCAGGCTGGTCCCGTACGGCTTGCCGGGCATCTGGCAGTCCGGAGCGACGTGGACGTAGGTTGAAAGGGCGGCGTTGATGCACAGCAGGACGAAGATGACCAGCACGAAGAGGTCCTCCAAGAAGACCTTCCTGAATGCATCCTGCACCGTCTCCTTCCTAACTCTGATCTTTTGAGGAGCATCCGCGTCCTTCGACTCGACCAGGTCTACCTTCTTATCGGGGTCCTCCTTCAAGCTCTCCATGATCGCCGTCCAGACTGCACGCTGCAAGTAGGGCGCGAAGAACAAGAATACCACTGCCAAGCAAACCTGCGCACCGACGTACGTCATGGGCGAGACGTCCCCTCGGAAGCTGCAGGCGTCGGCATCGCCACCCAAGGACAGCGCGGAGCTGTAGAGGGACGCGCCGACGCAGAGGAACGCGAAGATCACGAAGGTGCTGAGCGGCCTCTCGAAGAAGCGCGTCACCGCGCTGCCACAATTGACGCACACGTCCTGGCACGGCTTGCAGTTCAGCCTGCTGCAGGCCTCACCGCACCCCGTGCAGATGTAGCCGGGCAGGCTGCAGATGGACTGGATACCCTTGAAGATGTAGATCATCTCCACTGAGCTGCTGGCACTGATCTCAAAATATGATGCGGCTTGAGCGCAGCTTGAGCCAAAATGGCTACGGACATACTAACATACATATGTACATGTATGCATACATACACACATACATACACACCTACCTGCCGACCTACCTACCTACATACATACATACATACACACATAGATACACATACATGAAGACAAACCTACCGACCGACAGACAGGCAGACAGACAGACAGGCATAACACACATACCAGACATGACACACATACCTGCGTGCATGCATATATACATACTTACATACATACATACAGCCCCACACATCTATACATACATATTTATATATATGTATGCTTGCATATGTATATATATATATATACAATACACAAAACCGACATATATATATTTACACAAGCACATACATACATGCATGCATGCATGCACGCATACATATTTACATGCATATTTCAATACAGACATGCGTTCGTACGTATGTACATACATACACCCATTCCTGCATAGGATCACACCTTCAAACATCTAAACACATACATATCGAAGGATATTGCTACATAAAAAACGGGTTCCCACTGAGGTCTCGGCTGACGCCGCTGGCCCTGCGGAAAACAGCACCCGTGATTCCCGAAGGGTTTCTACAACGCCTGGGGGAACACATGGTCCAATACCTTGGCCAAGCTCTGGCCGCAACGTTTCGCCACGTAGGCGCTTCCAAAAGGCAAGGGGCGGTGGTGATTCGCCGTAGGCGTCGATGCATTGATCGCGGGGCTTCGTCGTGAAACATGTAAAGTACGCTTGGCGCTTCTTCCAAAACGAGCGGTCTTTCTGTGGCTTCCTTCAAGTGGCCGTGGGGCTTCCGAAATTTTCCATTGCGTTTCTCTCCGATCCGGCAGCATCATCCAAAATTCCAAGACGAACTCACGGGTAATGGCTGAAGTGTCTGCCAGATTCCTGGACTTTGCCAGGAGTCCCTCGCGCTGCCCGCAGTGCAAAGGCGATTCCCCCAACCAATCAAATACCACCCCAGAGATATCTGCACCACTGCTTTCCTCGCCGCCATCCATTTCATAACCAACATGTCGCCGTCCTTGCTGCCATCCTGTCCCCCATCCTGCCAGTCACAACGCTAGTTCTCGCCAGCCTGAAACCGCAACAGCACATCGAAGCCAGAACCTTCCCCTATAGAGGCCTCCTAAATGAGATCGGGGTAGATGGGGTCGCCGATACATCGGCGATGCATCGGCGATGCATCGGTGATGCACTGGCGATGCATCGACGACGTCGGCGGTGCATCGGAGACGTCGAAGTTAAGCAAATCGGGCCCACGTCGAGCCGCATCGACGACCGGCCCCACCTACTCCGACCCCATCTAGGAGGCCTAGACCCTATCAGCACGGGTGGGCGAACATTGGTGGGGGGGGATCAGCGAATCGGAGCTGCATGCAGCTGGCCCCGCCGACGAATTGCGACATGCATCAGCATGGCTGGCTCTTCTTGCTTGAGTTTCTGAACCCTCCAGGAAGGCCCCTCCCTGTCCACGGCGCCAGCGGGAAAAGACAGCCCAGGATGAGAACACGGTGCCAGGGCCAAGAGCTCCAGAGACCACAGAGGAGGGCAACAATGCAGGTCCACCTCGTGTTTTTTTACGTTGGGCGAACTTGAGCGTTGTAGGGCTGTAGCGTTAGGTCGGGCATGTCCGACTAATTACAAGGAGATGTTGGACGAAAGACTAAACATATTCAAAAAATACACCCCGAATGGTCAAAATACCCCGCAAATATCCCCATACTATTTCTTTATTATTTTTGAATATTTCTCCTGTAGAGGGACAGGCCCGACTTAGCTGTAGCGTTCTTATGAGAAAGAGGAGGAGGCGCCGACTTAGGCCACGGGCAATCGAGTAAATCAGACCGTCGCCGCGTGCAGGCTTGAAGTGCAACCAGATACAGGAAAGAGCAGAGAAGCCCAGAGGGGCAGAGGCGACGCTGCCCCACCTCGTTCCTCCTCCCCCCCTTTCAGGAAGGAGGTACACGACCAGACGAGGAGGGTGGAGAGGAAAGGGACGAGGTGGACTTGCATTGTGGTTCGTCTCCTCGTGATGGCAGTGATCGCGACGTTGGAGGCCGTGGCACCAGAGGCGATCGGAGCCTCCTAAGGTCCACGCATCCCGAGGCCGAGCGAGATGGCGATTACCCCGGCGCCGACCTGAGCCGTCGTCGCTTTCGTCGGTCGGTCCCTTGGCGCCGACCTCGAATCGCTTTTTCCTTTCTCGCATGCAAAACACCACGGGTGACACAACCACGTCTCGAATCAAAAAGCCGCCAGGCCAGCCAGAAACAACGTACAAGCCGACCAGCAACAGGCAAACTCATACAATGAATCGTGGCCTGAACAACAAATCGACAATTCACGAGTGCACAAAGCACGGCGCCGACCTCGAATCGTGCTGTTTAAGTGGTCTTGGGAAAGCCTGGGTCCTACCATCAGCTACTCATTCGACCATGGAACCCCTTATACCGGCGGTCTTCGGCGGTCTTCGGACGGCACTCGGGGAAGTCTTCGGCTGCTTCCGGTGCGACACCTGTCGATGATCGGACACCTGACGTCAACATTGCCCCCGAATGATGCTTGGATGTCCCGGCGTCGGCCGAGTGGGAGTACATGTTTCCCCCCCTCCCAACCCACGACCTCGCCGCGGGGGCACATGCCCAGCGAGAGTGCCAGGCGGGTGCGCAGATTGGCCTCGTCCCTGTAGGTGAAGAGTAGCAGCATCTTCCCGATCACCATGAGCACGCTAACTACGAAGACGTGGTACACGGTCGTGGCCGTGCTCATCGTGCCCGCCCCGCCCGCGAAAAGAGAGGGCATCGACAGCCCGACTAGCAGCATGAAGACCTCGGTGCAAAATTCCCCCTCCCCCGCTTCCCAAAGCATGTATTGGTGCGCCAGCAAGCGGACCTCGCTTCCGATAGGGGGCTCCTGCTTGCTCTATGCAAGAGGCCAGGTGGCCCCAGGTGCTCTTGCGGTACCACGCTCTGCTATAACATGACACGGTGTTCCCTGCTCGCGGTCTGCTCCGATATCATGTGCTGCCGTACCTTACTTGGGGCAAGCATCAGCTATGATAGTACTTGGCTCACCATGCTTCCCTGACCTGGCACGATGCTACGATATGGTGTGCAATGGTTTACCATGCAAGGCGGCGGTATGCTGACGGCATGATGCAGGATGATGTGCTTCGCTGAGATATGTCTGTGCCAAGCCGTGGCGCAGTGGCTCTGCTTCCATCAGGGAAACAGCTGCACATCAGCATCATATCGAGCTCTAGTGAATGAAATGCCTACATTGGTAGCTGTCCCTGCCAACGGTGACTCCATATGGTCGTCATGTTGTGTAATCGGATTGCAGAACTTCTGGTATGTCTCCCCGTGTCGTAGGTTGGTTATTCGGCCCCTTCCAGTCCAAGCAGCTTATCGTAACACAACTGCCGCTGAGCGAATGCAAACACATCCCAAGCTACGGAGGACCAGCGCGTTGGGACAGGGAGGCCGAGGGCTGCTGATACAGTAGAATTCACCGCCCCACGGTAATATCAGACAGGGCGTCAAGATACAGCCGACTTTAGAAATCGCCCCCCCCTGAATTCCCATAGCGCACATGCGTAGCGCAAGCAACTCACAATTTAGTGCCAGCACTGACAAAGCCTATAACACAACATTACACATCTACCAACATCCATCAACAATTCAACAAGAAAAAAACCTGTACGGTGTAAGGATACCGTGCCTCGGATGCCACCAATTCTGCTCTACCCGGTCTCTACGCCACTGGGCCCGACACGATCAGTCACTATTCGGAAAGATTTGTGTTCCCTTCTTGCCAAACTGAAGCAGGGGACCAGTCGACCTATTCCAGGGGAGGTGTTCGACTGGACCAGAAAACTGGGGCCCAAACCCTAACATACAACGATAGGGGCGGCAGCCATCCTCGAGGGGGGCTCGTCCGAAGAGCCCCTTGGGGTGTATCCCAGGGTGCCCCCTCGCTTCTGAGCCTCCTCATCTTTCGCCGCGCCGTCGGGAGCTTTGGCCTGGGAACTCGCCTGGAAGAATGGGCCGGGACTGACCCGACCTCGGGCAGCCTCCCCCCAAGAGCCGATGCCGCGCGGGGCGCGCACGGGGAGCCCGGCCAGGCGCACGGCTCGCGCTGCAGAGGGGCGCTGCCCCCCCCCCCAAAAAAAAGGGTGCCGTGCAGCCTGCAGTCAAGACGTGTGCTGTCCGAGGCGGGAATTTATACATGGCCACCGCCTGTAGAGTCAGTTTTCGGAGCCTCGGCAGGCGGTGGATATGGGCATATTCGGGCCCCCAGGGGTCGAAATATATACACATCCACCGCCCGCTGGGGCACCAGGACGTCGGTTCCCAGGCGGTGGGTATGGAGAAATCCCCGCCTCGCATGTTGGGGAGGGGTGGTAAGGACGCAAGAGCCTTGGAGGCCGAAGTTGGGATTTTCTACGCTGCGGGCGACCAGGGAAAACGCAGAGGACGGGCCGCAGAGGCAGGGACACAAGGGCACCCTACAATCAGGTGAATCATGTTGGTAGTGGGATTTGGGATCTCATGTGCACGTATCGGGGGGCGTTTTAGGAGGTGCGTCATGTTGTGATCACCGTTGCATCACTAGCCTGTTTGGCCCCAGTGGCGCTCTTTGAGAGAGCGCCATGGCGTCGGAGCAGCGCAACGCAGCGAAGCAGCACCGACCGACGGACTGACCAACCGACCGACCGAGACGACGACGGTCGACGACGACCGACCGACCGACCGACCGCCGACCGACGACCAAAGCGACCGACCGACCGACCGAGACGACGACGACCGACGACGACGACGACCGACCGACGACCGGACCGAACGAAAGACCAACCGTCAGACCAACCGACGACGACCGATCGTTCGACCGACCGAGACGACGACGAGCAACGACGACCGACTGACCGACCGACCGACGAAGACGGCGACGACCGACGACGACCGACGGACCGACGTTCGACCGACGCCGACGACTAGACCGATCGACCGACCGACCGACCGCACGCGCACGAGCGCGCGCAGACTGCCCCCATGTGGGAGCGAGGCGTGACTACTAACCCTAAACGGAGTGTGGCTCCAGCGCGCAACTTTTACGAGGGAAAGTGGTCCCAGCAGCTCATGCCTGCAAGACATATCGGTTCCAGCACCCAATTTTTAGGAAGAAAGCTGGTTCCAGCAACCCAAGGCGTCGGCTCCAGCATAGGTTTTTTACCAGGGACAGCTGTTCTAGCAGCTTCTGCCTACAAGACAGATGGGCTCCAGCACCTCATTTTCTAAAGGGAAGGCGGTTCCAGCAGCCCGCGGCGTCGGCTCCAGCACCGAATTTTTACCAGGGACAGCTGTTCTAGCAGCTTCTGCCTACAAGGCAGGTGGGTTCCATCACCACATTTTCTAAGAGGGAAGGCAGTTCCAGCAGCCCACGGCGTCGGTTCCAGCACCCAATTTTTACGACGGACAGTGGCTCCAGCAGCTCATGCTTACAAGACAGGTGGGTTCCAGCATTACATGTTCTACGATGGAAGGCGGCGATGTTACTGCCGTCGTTTCAGACGGTGGGTAGAGCGATCCACGCCCCAACCACCAATAACTCATGGCCCTCTCGGTCAGGATTTCCAGTACCAAAGTATTCACCTAACTGCAGATGAAGGCGCGCGTCCTTACTAGGCGCGTTGACTGTACGGGGGAAGTGAGAGGGCGCAAGCCTTCTCTCAGAAGGCTGCGAGCCTTGCCAAAAGCCCTCGCGCCCTCTGAGAAACCGCCTGCGGCTTCGGAGGAGGCTTGTAAGGATTCCGAGTAGGCGCGAGGGCTGCTGATAAGCCCCGCCGCCTTCTGGGAAGGCCCACCCCCTCGCACCTGCCCCCAGGGCTCGCTGCCGATTTAGCAGGACAGATGCGTTGTGCGACAGTCCATGTTAAAGGCGTGGGCAAGTGAACGTCACGCACGTCTGCACCCCGCCGCTGACATACTAGCACGCGAGCCGCGCGCGCGCCCTGCTAACATGCGCGGATGAATCCGTAACCTTGCATGGTCTAGTGGATGGGCCCGTTGAACACATAAAGTCAACAAGGGTTTCCATCGGCCACTTCAGTCACAGCCCCCTGCACAAGCAAGAAAAAAATATGATACTGAGGACCCCGAAGGAGGACAACTTCCTGATTGGATGGTAGGGCAGGTTTAATGCAGCATGCTGCCATCAGAAAAACTAATCCCGTTTGGAGTCGCGCTGGATTCTTCGTCTCCCTCCATTGTTCCTTGCGAAGCCGACGCTCGCAACTCAACAGGGATCGCATGTCTTGCGGGAAGCGACACTGCGGCCCTGACAGAAACAACACATTCACCGAGCAGCAACCAGCGTCTCGACGGGACCTGCGTCCCAGACGGAACGACTCCTGCGCCTTGACTGGATTTGAAGCTGTCCTCCTGTTGAAAACGGCCCTGGCTCCTCGACGGAAGCCTAGGCGGCATTAAAAACGGCACAAGGAGAAACCTACGATTGGATCGAAGCGTGTGCCAGCCCCGTGAAAATTAATATACTGGTTAACGCCAACGGCAGCACAACCACTCCAGACAACAATGCGAAATGACACTGGACAGAAACTCAAACCTTCACCCGAACCAACTGGACTCCACATCACTCACGCATGACTTGGAAAACATTCACAACTTGACGCCTGCAATAGCACAATCATTCCGGACAACAACGCAAAGCAACACTGGACAAACGCTGAAGCCTTCATCCGATTCCACCTGAGGCTACCTACAGCACTCGAATACGCACTTCTTGGGGGCACTGCTGGTCCCGAAGCAATGCGGTGACCGTGGCCACGCGGCTGCGCACTCGCTCTTCCTGTCCCTCGTCCAGGACTTCGCACCACTCGTCGGTCTCCTGGATGCAGAGAGGGAGCCATAGGGAGCCCGAAAGGCACTGGTCACAGGAAAGCCCCTTATTTCAGGGTGAAGCATGGCAGAATAATGCAGACCGACCCGGCAACGCGATGCAACGCAATGAAATACGAAACGCCACATAAACACACATCATACATCGATCGAGAAAAATACATACATGCATACATACATACATACATGCATGCATGCATACATACATGCATACATACATACATATAAATATACTTGTGCGCAGCGCCGATGCACCAAAGGACGCCAGGCGATCGGGTATGTAGCGCGCCAATGCGACACGGCCTCCTGGCAAGTCCTGGAGACCTCTGGAGACGCACCCCCCCAAAGGACGCAAGCGACCAAGGCTACAGGTCGCGACAACAACCAAGTCTCCTGCCTCTCGCGCCGAAATGGGTAGAGGCACGCTCGGCAAGTCCAGTTGTCAGGAAAAAACGATTGGCGCAACGTGGGCCTGTGGAGACAACGTGGGCCCACATGCTGGCCGCCAGAAAGCCCCAGAGGCCTGTAAGACGCCCCCAAGAGGCGCCCAAAGAAGGGCCTCTGGAAGCAAAAAACGTCCCATTCCATTCGGAAAACATGCATGTTGGCACATTCGCCTCTTGGGCGTTTACAACGTCCCAGACGGCCAACGAGGCCAGGAAGATCGCCCAAAGACGGGCCAAGAGGCCCCCACGAGGGCCCCAAGACGAATTCAAACCAGACCAAGAGGTCCCCAACACGCACCTCGGCCAGTCTAAAAGGCCCAGGAGCCGCTGAAAGATCGATCCACAGAGCCCACGCTGCACCCCCCCCACCCCCAACGTAGCCAATCCCTACCCTGACCTGACCCAGGTCCTGTCGACACTGCGCCGAAGCTGACCTGACCCATTAAAGTTACCGTGGCCAACGGCTCGGCGACACCAGTGCGCCACGCAAGCGCTGTAGCAAATGATGGACCAGAATGGGGCGACACAGCAACATGCAATGCAACCGTGCCAATTGTATCACTAATCCCTCTTCGTTTCCAATGAAGAATCTGGCCAGCGCTGAAGCGAGAGCAGCTTTCGCAATCATGGATGTGGCTGGCGCTGTGGCGAGAGCAACACTCGCAATCATGGATGTGGCCGGCGCTAGGGCGAGAGCAACTTTCGCAATCGTCAAATCGTCAATGTGGCTGGCGCTGAGGCGAAAGCAATTTCCGTAATCGTGGGTGTGGCCGGCGCTGAAGCGACAGAAACATCTGCAATCATGGATGTGGCCAGCGCTAAGGCGAGAGCAACTTTAGCAATCGTGCATGTGGCTGGTTCTGAAGCGATAGCAACATTCGCAATCGTGAATTCTGCCAGCTCCAAAGCGACAGCAACACTCGCAATCATGGATGTGGCCAGCGTTGAGGCAAGAGCAACGTTCGCAATCATGGGTATGGCTGGCACTGAGGCGACAGCAGCCGTCGTAGTCGTGGATGTGGCTGGCGCTGAGGCGAGAGCGACGCTCGCAATGACGATTGTGGCTGGCACGGGAGCGAGAGCAACAGTCGCAATCATTGACGTGGCCGGCGAAGATGCGAGACCAACATTCGCAATCATGGATGTGGCCTGCGCTGCCAACCATGGATGCGGCCTGGGTTCAGGCCAACACAAAGTTGATATAGTGGATGTGGCCACTGAGGAGGCGAGAATATCCGTCGCAATCGTGGGCGAGGTGTCCCACTGAACACGCGCACCGGCTCTAGCGCAACCAGCAGAGCCACTGAGACGAGCAGCGCCAGACACAGCAACACCATGCGCAGCAACAGTACCAAAGCCAACAGCAGAAGAAATAGTAGTGCAAGCCACACAAGCGACTCCAGCAGTACCTCTCTGACCAACGCGACAGCAAACAGCGCCACCAGCACGCGCACCAACACCAGCGACACTAGCAGCACCAGTATAACGACCACGACGGGGAATGGAGCAGCAGCACTACGCGACACAGCATAAGCGCCGCCAGCAGCAACATTGTGACCGCAACGACAACAAACAGCAACACCAAACGCAGCAGCACCAGCGTCACATGCAACGCCACTATGACGAACACGACTGGGAACACGACTGGGTGGTGGTTCTTTCTTTCTCTGGTGAGCCGCGCCCCCTCCCCGCCGCTCCTGGCACATCCGCGTCGCGGCGCCGATGGTGAACGCGGGCAGCAGCACCTCGAGGTGCACTGCGCCCCCGGAGAGGACGTACGCGCCCTCGCAGGCGGCGGTGATGACCGAGCAGGGGGGTCGGGGAGGAGCGAGGAGGGAGGGCCCACCAAACCCCCCTCGGGTCGGGAAAGGTCGCGACGGGAGGCTTTGGATCGTTCTCGGTCCCTCGGGGCCCCAACTGGGCCCCGGGACCATTCTACAGAGAGCGGAGGAGGACGAAAACCTGGTCCACGGGGAGGGGTCCAGACCTCCTGGGGAACCACGATGAAAAACTACGACGTCAGGGATTCGTGCCTGAGATCCGCGCGTCACATGATTTTCACATTCCGGGATTCTCCTGAGCCCGGTAATATCATATGATACCAGAGAAGAACCAATCATAATCTTTTTAGGGCTGTAGGGCCATAGGGCTGCAGGGCTGTATGGGCTCTTGGGCGCTACATGGGCTATATGGCTATATGGCAATATGGGTGGTAGGGCTATAGGGCTATAGGGCTATAGGGTGATAGGGATATAGGGCTATAAGGCTATAGGGCTACAGGGCACCAGGCACCCGGGCACCCGGCACCCGGGCCCGGCCACCGAATCGGCGGCGAACCCGGGCACCCGGGCACCCGGGCACCCGGGCACCCAGGCACCTGGGCCCCCGGGCACCGAATCGGCGGCACACCTCACCTACCCTTAAATCCGCTAGGACCCCAACAGAGGCAAGCTCTGATTGGGGAATCAGGTCCCAGGTCCCTGACGGATCGATCAGGCTCGAGGGACACTGCAGGAAGCTGGGGTCCAGGGCTCTGGTCGCGACTTGCCCACGATGTTGCATTAGTTGGCGATGAAAGCCTTTTGCCCCCCCCCCCCCCCCCCTGCACCCTCCTTCCACGGGAGGGGGAGAGGGAGGAGGGAAGAAGTGCCTGGTCTGAGGCGGAGGCTGGCTCCGATCACGAGGGCGGGGGCGGGGAGGAGGCAGAAGAGGATGCGGCGTGGGCGAAGAGGAGCGAGTAGGAGTAGAGGGACGAAGGAGGAGCGAGGAGAGGAAGGTGGAGGAGGAGGAGGAGGAGGAGGAGGAGGAGGGGGAGGAGGAGGAGGAGGAGGACGAGGAGGAGGAGGAGGAGGAGGAGGAGGAGGAGTGAGGAGGGGGAGGGAGGTGTAGAATGAGTGTCAAAGGCTGAAGTCATGACCGCCGCGTACACGAGGGTCCAATTCCATCTGCTCGGCAGCTGAATCCCCCGACCCTCAGCAAGGGTAGCTTCCGGGCCTGGGGTGGGCAGAGGCTATCCTCCTGGGCTGGGTCCCTCTTCCTCCTCGTCCTCCTCCTCCTCCTCCTCGTCCTCCTCTCCTCCTCCTCGTCCTCCTCCTCCTCGTCCCTCTCTCCCTCCCTCTCTCTCTCCCTCCCTCCCTCCCTCCCTCCTCACCCCCCCTCCGATTCCCTCCTCTTCCAAATTCCCGTTGCCTTATCCTCCTCCTCCCCCTTCTTCTCCTCCTCCTCCTCCTCCTCCTCCTCCTCCTCCTCCTCCTCCTCCTCCTCCTCCTCCTCCTCCTACTGCTCTCCCTTCTTCTCCTCCTCTTCCCCCTCCTCCCCCTCCTCGCCTTCCCCCTGCGCATCCTGCTGCAGTTCCTCTCCTCACAACCCTCTCCCCTAGACCTTGTCATTGCTACTAACTCCTTCACGTCGCCCCGCAAGACTTTTCGGTGTAGCGGCCTGGAATTTCGCCCAAGATTCAACACCAACTCGGGCACGGAGAAATAACCAGCAGCTCAACACGTTCAGCAAGGCGGGGCGTCGTGAAAACTCGCCCCCAAAAGCCTCTTCACGAAAGAAGGGGAGGTGGGTTCGTTATCTGGCCGATTCTGGAAGCCCTGAACCCAATAAACTTGTCGCCTCGTGGAGGGCAGCTTCTTACTTCCGCTGGATTTCCGCCGCAACGACGAGTCAACTCTGAAAGGCAAGCCGGGTTGCCCAACCAGCATCGGCGGGGTTCACCAGACCCCAGCAAAAGGTTTCTGAGACCCACTCCAGAAACCAGGTTCTTGATCTGACTGGGCGAGTGCACGCCTGCACGTGGCGCAACAGACACTCCAACGTGCAGCGATGCACGAAGAAAAATGTCGTCAGGTTCCCCTGAGCTCTCTGCACTGAGTCTTGTAGAAGCTCTGGACAGGCCCCAGGCCCTGCATTCCCAGAACTCTTGGGCACTGCTGGGCGCTCTCTGGGCTTGGATCGTGACTCGTCCCGAGGCCATGCTAGGCGTGGTTCGAGGTCCATGCATCCGAAGTGTCCCCAGACAGTTCCATAGGGCCGTCCTGGGGCTCTCTTGGAGGGGTCCGTGGGGGGCTGGCCGGCCCACGAGGCCACAATGCTTGAAAGGCTGGTGATTCTTTGTTGTATGGGTTTGCTCTCCCCGCCAGTTCGGACTCCAGAACCATCTCAGACGACCCAAGAATCCTCCGAACGAGCCCCAGCCAAGAGGGCCCCCGAGGTCCGCAAGAAAAGCTCAAGAAGGGCCCAAGCGGCTCCCGAGAGGGGCCCAACAGGGCGAACCTGACGGGCACCCTCGCGCTAAATGCTGTTCTTGGGACGTTGCATGGCGTCGCAAGCGCCCCCCAAACGAGCCCTAAGCAGCCCTGTCGCGTTTAGTGGTTTGCTCGAGGCCTGGAACGGCTTTGTCCACGACCCAGGGACGGTGGCGGGATGGACCGAGAAACCGCTGACACCACACACACACACACACCCCGAACAACGCCCGAACGGACGTCCTTCTGCAGACGATTCGACTTGCAGAGATCTTTGTTCGAACTGTTGGTGGGAAGGCGAATCGATCTATACGGCTTTTGCTGGTGCTGACGTGACCTCGCTATTGCTCAAAACTTTACACGAATGCTGTCGTTCCAGACGTGCTTCGTTTCAGCATTGGAGCGTAAGAAACTATCCGGGTGCACTCGCATAATGAGTCCTCGCCTGAAACACGTCAGCATGGGGCAGATACCTTGTGTCTTTTACGTTCCAGCGCGCACAGAAGGTTTGGGTAGACGCCTCATGGGGGATTCCAGGCGAGCTTCTGCGAAGCAGCTCGAATATTGTGCAGCTTCTGCCAAGCCAGGAACAGGCACACAGAGACGAACACCGCGTCGACGGTCAATTCCCACTTGAAGCCGACGAGGAACATCTTCAGAGGGATCATCAGCAGAATGGTATCCAGGTCATCGAAGATCGCCAGAATCCTCGCCTTCTGGAAGAGCCATGTCTCCTCGGACAGAACTGGACAGACTTCTGGTTGCGCACAGACCGCCCCCCCACGTAGTCCCGGCTGGCCTCTTCGGCCCATCTGAATAGTGTCAACTGGCCTCAACAGGCTTGCCCCCCGAGTAACCTGGGGCGGTCTCAACACCCCGGGGTCGACTCCAGCGGGGTTCCTGGGGCGCCCCGCGCTTCAGGGTCTGTGTGTTGAGGCTGCCCAGGACTACTCGGGGGGCCTGATGAGGCCAGCTGGGACTACTTGGGAAGTCTGTTGAGGCCAGCCGGGGCTACCTGGGGCGGCTGTCTTTGCGCAACTTGGAGCCTTACCAGACAGAGCATCGCGAGTCACGCCAACCCGTGATACAGTCGGGGCGTTGACCTAAGGAACCCTAAATAAGGAACGAGGCCCCTTTTTTCCATAAATTAACCTTCGAGTTCCTGTCGGAAACATAAGGAAAGCCTGAGGCAAGCTGCGAAACACTTAAGGAACGCGGAGCCCCTCCCCAACGAAAAGGGTTCCTTCTTCAGGGCCCCGACTGTATCACTACCAGGATGATGCAGCGCGTGCTCGTGGGGCGGCCGAAGGCTAAGGCGCTCCGCCGCGGGCTACAGACCCCGTGGCCCGCTAGAACACTCCAGCGATCCTGATGCCGCCTCTTATCAACTACAGTGAGGAGAGAGAGAGAGAGAGAGAGAAAGAAAGAGAGAGAGAGAGAGAGGGCCCGTAGGGCAGACGGGTCTGCCCCAGCTCGACGCCGGGCCGCGTGCTCCGCTCAGTCGTGCCTTCAGTTGCCTACAGTGAGGGCATTGGATAAAGGACAGTTGGATAAGGAATGCAGGGCCAGGAAGCCAGCGGAACCCCAATCGTGGATTGGCCCGTGGATACCACCGCCGAGCTCATCAGATAAGATATAGCCTCCTGGCCGCATTCCTCAACCAAAGCACCCCACCGCAACACGTCCTGGCCTCCTGGAGACTATCCCCCCCACCCGGCCTTTTTTCCCGAGGAGGCTCAGACCCTGAGATCCGACGTTGCAGAAAAAATGCGACATCGCGAAAAATCACCACCAGAGCCCCGGACCCTATCTTTGTGCAGCATTTTTCGAGCCGGATCGATCTGTGAGGGTCCCAGGGCCTGAGACTGGGCGAAAACGCCCATTGTGAAAAAAATGCAGCGCCAGGATCTCAGGGGACGCTGATGCTCCCTGGCGGCGCGTACAAAGGGGGTAGAGGGATGGGGAAAGGGTTCTCAGACGCAGGGCTGCTTCTCAGAAGGCGCGGGCCCTGCATCTGTGGATGTGGGGCCCGCGCCTTCTAAGAGGCAGGGGTGCGTTCAAGAAGCCTTCCCCCCTCCCCCCTGCCCCCCCTCTGCGCATGGCTGATGCTTTTGGACCTGGACGTGTTTGGCGCGTCGCGCCGAGGCTAGGAGGGCCAGATGCGGCAGGCGCGGCACGCGGAGCGGAAGTTCTCGGGCGTGGCCTTGGAGCGAGAAACCTCACCAGCCCCTCCGGGCGTGAGTGGTTCAGCGCGTGAGTGGTTCAGGGGGGGGTCCCAAAACGAGGGCGTGAGCGGTTTACGTAGGGGGGATCCTCTTCCAACCCCCCTCCCCTTCGGGGAGGGGCTTGCCCATTCCCCCTCCGCCCCTCCCCCTGGGTCTGGAGGGGGGGGTCGCGACGCGTCAGAGCGTCCAAGACGGTCTCGGCGAGGAAGCGAAGGTCTTGGCCACAGGTTGGCCTCTTGGGGGGTGACGGTAGTGTACTACCCCCCCCCCTTCTTTGATCGATCTCCTCCAATATGGCCCCCAAGGCTCCCAAGAGGGCCGAACGAGGCGCCCTGGAGGCCCCAAGAGGCCCCCAAGAGGCCCCCAAGAGACCCCCAAGAGAAGAGACCCCCAAGAGGCACCCCCGAGGCACCCAAGACGCTCCAAGAGGCCCCTGGGACGGCCAAGATGCCCCCTGGACGCCCCAAGAGAACACCAAGAAGCTCTGGAGACACATACGAAGCGACTCCGAGGAGTATCCAAGAGGCCTCTGGCCTTTCCGCTCGCCTTCCTCTTCTCCTCTTCTCCTCCTCCTCCTCCTCCTCCTCCTGCTCCTCCTCCCCCCCCTCAGCTGCCGCTAAGGCCGCGGTAACGGCGTGGTTGATACACGGTGCGGTTGGGGATCTGGCTGTTGTGACACCAAGCTCACGCAGAACAGAAGGTAGGACATCACGAACCACCGCTTCCATTCCAGCGAATGTATCAAGCGAAAACGTCACAGCGAGTTCTAGGAAAGCACGGACCACGCGCTCCTACAGGTGGCTCGGCCACGAACCATGCTTCCTACAGCTGATTTTCATACGTCGCCGTTAGCTAACACACCGTTAGCGCGTCTACGGTGCTGTCTCGGGACAAGGACCGCTTGCAACACACAGTGTGCTGACTCTGACCACGGGTCTGCTGCCGCTTGAGCAGGGACCGACCGGCCCGGCATTCCTTTAGGCCCACCACGAAATTATCTTAGAGCGCAAACGTGTTCTAAGAACAACAGCACTGTTCTCAGAACACAAATCCGATGCGTTAAAGCAGGACGGTCCCAGCCAGAGATGTCCTGAGAACTTCTCGTGCAGACCACAAGAAGGTTCTTAGAGCATTCTCTGGGGGGCCTGTAGGCGAGCCAGGGCGCTTCGCCACTGCTCGAGCCGGGAACACCGCCCCCGTCGGGCGCCTCCCGGCAGGGCGCCCCTGCGGCCGCGCGCCCCGAGCTGCTGCGCGGCCGGCGCGGCGGCAGCCGCCCGAGGGCCGACGCCTCGTGCTGCTGCGCGGAGGCCCAGCTGCGCGGCCAGGGTCGGCCACCGACCTCGCACGAGCGACGTGGCCAATCCTCAGGGAACGGAGAGTGGCCCTCTATGGGACCTCGTAGGGTCTTGTAGGATCTGGCAGGACTCTGCAGGATCTTGTAGGATCTTGCACGGTGGGCCCGGCGCCGATCCGAGAAACCCGCGCGGAACTCCGAGCTTTCATGTTCATGACATCCTTTGTTCCCCTGAATCCAGGCCCAGGTCAGTCAGGCCTTACAAGATCCTACAAGATCCTGCAGAATCCTGCGCCCAAGTCCGGCTCAATGCGACCCTGGCCCTGCAGGATCCTGGAAGATCCGGCGCTCTGGCCGACCCCCGTTTGCATGGACCCCCGTCTCTTGAGCCCCGATGGCCAGCCTCGCTATCGCAGCCGGTTCTCCCCGTCAGCATCATGTGCCATCCGAGGTGCCGCCTGCTCATGCCAGTGTCTGGACTCGGGCTTGTTCGCGGAGCTGCCGCACCTGATCGAGATGCTGCTCATCGCCCTCCTGCTGGTGCTGCCATTCGCTATCCTGGCGGTGGCGTGGCCGCTGGGCTGGTGCCGGACCCCCATCCATCGGACACTGCTGCCGCTGGCGCGGGCGCCCGCGCTCCGCGAACCACAAGGGCCTCCTGAGCTTGCCCGCTTCGGTACCTCCGGAGCTGCTGCCGCTCCGCCGACGTGGTCGCCTACTTTACCTCTCTGCGCGCGGACTGCTCCGCAGCGGGCCGTCGGAGGCGCGCTCTGCATGGACGCCGCAGCGGCGGCGGAGGCCGCCAGGAAGGCTGTGGAGGGCAGGAGCGCTGCCCGCGAAGCACGCCGCGCGCTGGTGGCAACGCTTGACAAGGAGCACGCCGAGGCGCAGGCGAGGGAGTCGATCGTGGAGGCCCGAGACAAGCCGCGAGCGGCGCAGGCCGGACGTCGTGGAGGACCTCCACCGCCTGAGCACCGGCTCCTGCCGGGAAGATGGCGGGGACACGACGGCCGAGGGCGTGCGCCAAGGCCCACGGCGTCGAACGGGCCCTGGTGGCCGCCCTGCCCACGTCGCGGAAGGTGCGGCCTGTAGTTGACCACGAGCGTGTGATGACGTTTGCCCTCCAGCCGGCCTCCTGTTCGAATATCAGGCTTGCTGTGGAATGGGGCCCGTGTGTAGCGAGTCCCAGTCGTTTCAGCATCTCTCGCTCACTGCGAGAATGTGACATCAACTGCTCAGCACGTGCACAGGTGGGAGCAGCCAGGGCCTCTGCCTGCTCCCCCGCCACCCACGCAAAGCCCAGCCGACCCAAATGCAGAGTTAGCAATATATGTCGCGGCTTCCGCAAATGGCAAGACTGGCCTGTCCGAAGCACCCTCCCTAGGAGAAGGAGTATAGACTGATCAGAAATTGGCCTCGCCACATGCTCCTCTCTCGGCTTTGCGCGCGCAGATAATAATCGCGCCTGTGCTCCGCCGCCGTCTCGTCGTGCGTCCTGGGTTGGGGGCCGAAGATGATCTTCCTTCCCTTCTCAGGGAGACGGACTATACGCCTTCACATTGTTGTCGTCGTTCACACTTTCATTCGGCGCTATCGTTATACCAAATTGTGCAGCACTGACTGGCAAGGAGCGCGCACATGGCAAGAGGTGTTAGGTATGCCTTCCTACCTCTACCGTCCCTCTCATTGCCGCCCTCCTCCCGAAGCTGGGGATATTACATCTGTGTCCCAATCTTACTCTCTCCTTCTCAGTATCATACATCCTCCCTCCCTCCCCCCCTCCCCCTCCCGAGTGGCCGAGTGCCCGCGCTACAGTAGTCAATCCTGTATACGACCCGATGCCTGCCCAGCTGATTGATTTGAGGAGAAGGGTCTGTCGGAGGTATGGTGGCATACAGGTGGGAAAAAACACTGCTCTCAGAGCTCCTTGGTGCCCGTGCATAATCTTTAGCCTGCCTCATGTACTGCTAGTTGCGTGCTGGCCTGCTGCAGACAGGCTCACAACTTAATCGGCGTCGGAATCCCAAATCCTCCTTGTCTTCCTGTATCAAGGGGATCAAGTGGATCAAGGGTTTGAAACGCAGCCCGCAAAGCGAGCATACGCATAACAGTCATGGCGCTCAATGCCCCACCTGGGAGTGCAAAGCCATCTTCCTGCCGAGTTCGGACCCTCCCCCTCGTCATGCAGCGACGACTTCGTTCAACACAACTGTCTTCGAGATGTTCAACACCGTGTTCAAGAAGATCGCGGCGCTCGAGACCAAAAGTCATATACAATAGAACTCATCGAACGGCAACTGATAGGCGTAAGGGCATTGGCAATGGACGAGCGCGCTGATGTGTTGTTCTCGCCCCCACGCCATAACGTCAACAACAACGGCTCCGGCAACAACAGGATGGAACAATGCTATCCCGCAGCCCGGCGTTCCTGGAGCTGAGCGACGCGAACCACTCCTATGTTCCTGTAGACAAGAACGTGACTGGCGACACGGATGTAAAACCGTTTTCAAACACGCAAATGACGGCCCGAGCACCGAGTTCAAGGAACCGAGAAATAATGATACGGAACAGCATGACCGGCGGAACCCAGACATTAAGGCCGAGGAGCATAGCAGCCTGGCGGGCTGGAGGCATCCGAGGACATGGACTGCGAGCGGCACCACGACGGGAAGGAGCAGGACGAGCGATGGAGGAGGAGGAGGAGACAGCGAGCCACAACACCAAGCTGATCCTAGTCAAAGGCGCGCCCAAGAAGCCGGCCGGGGGCACGCATGGGCAGTGCATGATCGCGGAGAGGCAGGAGTTTCGTCAGCAATGCAAGGCGCATCCATCCAAGCCTTGGCACGAGCCTATCCGGGAGAAGTGGGACGCAATGGGCGACGCCGAAAAGGCACCCTGCCAAGAGAAGCACGAGGAGGCGCTGGAGACGTACAAGCAGGCCAAGGAAGCCTGCGACACATGAGGGGCCACGGCCTCAGAGCGCCGGCCGCTAGCCGGCCCGTTCCTTCCCCGGGACGTTCCTGCGCTCCGCTCCGCTCCGCTCCTCGTCCTCCTCCTCCTCCTCCTTTCTCCTCCTCCCTTATTCGCCTATTCATCCTTACCCTCGCTCCTCCTCCCTCCCCCTCCGTCCTCTCCTCCTCCAATTACTCCTCCATCCTCCCCCTCTTGGGACATAACGGCTTCCCAGCCTTCTATTCCACTGCATTCTTCTCCACATCCCTGATCAAGGCCACTCGCCTGGGCATCGTTTCTGGATGGGCTGGTGGGGCTACGCGAGGCGTCCAGAACTACTCGACAAATATTTGACAGCGTGGACCCGAAACAATGGGTTACTGCACCTTCGGACTGCAGGCCATGTCATGCGGTGTAGCGGTAGCGATGCGGCAACTTTCCGAATCCTCGACATGTACCCCGAGGTGGCAATGCGCGGCAACGTAGCGAATCGTCGACCCCCCCTGACTACCTACCAGACCACCCCAACCTAACCCGAAGACCCCAATTTCGGGTTGGGGGGGGAGTACGACTTCCACACGTGCTTTTTCAATGCTCCCCGGCGCCCCCCCCCACTGGGAATGAAAGGCAAGTTTGGGCCTTCGGGTTGGGTTGGGGTGGTTTGGTGGGCGGCGACCTCCCCCCCCCCCCCCGCGTCGGCGGTCTCGGGGAGCCCTGCTCGCATGCTCCAGCCGTCTCTCGCGTGCAGGCTCTCTTGCACACCAGCGGGCGCTCCACGGAGGTCTTTCGCGCGGGGTCTCCCGAGGGCCTGCCTCGCGGGGGGGGGGGGGAGGCAGGGAGGGAGGCGCGCAAGGGGAAGGGAAGCCCTTCTCCGCTTCCCCCTCCTCCTGCTCCTCCTGCTCCTCCTCCCCCTCCTCATCCTCCTCCTCCTTCTTCCTCTTCTCCTTCCTCCTCCTCCTCCTCCTCCTCCTCCTCCTCCTCCTCCTCCTCCTCCTCCTCCGTCCTCTCCCTCCTTCTTTTCACGCTTGTCCCCCTTCATCCCCCAAGCGTCCGTTCCCTCCTCCTCCTCTCCCTGTCCCATCCTCGTCCACCCTGAAGGAGGAGCGGCGGCCAGGGAGTCCTCTCCCTCCTTCTTGTCACGCTTGTCCCACTTCTTCCTCCAAGCGTCCGTTCCCTCCTCCTCCTCTCTCCTTGTCCCATCCTCCTCCACCCTGAAGGAGGAGCGGCGGCCAAGGAGCAGGGAAACGAGCGAGGGGGAAGAAAAAGGGCAAGGATGGGGAGAGCCTCGGAAGGAAGCAGGGGAAGGGGGAAGAGAAGGAGATAAGGGAGGAAGGAACAAAAAGAGGAGGACGAGGAGGAGGTGCCATCGTCCCTCGTACGTGCCCTTTCGTACCCACCCCCTCCATATCTTCTTCCCTCTTGTTCCTCATCCTCCTCCTCCTCCTCCGTCCTCTCCCTCCTTCTTTTCACGCTTGTCCCCCTTCTTCCCCCAAGCGTCCGTTCCCTTCTCCTCCTCCTCCTCCTCCTCCTCCTCCTCCTCCTCCTCCTCCTCCTCCTCCTCCTCCTCCTCCTCTCTCCCTGTCCCATCCTCCTCCACCCTGAAGAGGGAGCGGCGGCCAGGGAGCAGGGAAACGAGCGAGAGGAGGAAAACAGGCAAGGATGGGGAGAGCCTCGGAAGGAAGCAGGGGGAGGGGGAAGAGAAGAAGGAGATGAGGGAGGAAGGAAGAAAAAAAGAGGAGGACGAGGAGGAGGAGGTGCCATCGTCACTCGTCCGTGCCCTTTCTTCCCCACCCCCTCCATTTCTTCTTCCCTCTCGTTCCTCCTCCTCCTCCTCCTCCTCCTCCTCCTCCTCCTCCTCCTCCTCCTCCTCCTCCTCCGTCCTCTCCCTCCTTCTTGTCACGGTTGTCCTCCTTCTTCCCCCAAGCGTCCGTTCCCTCCTCCTCCTCTCTCCCTGTCCCATCCTCCTCCACCCTGAAGGAGGAGCGGCGGCCAGGGAGCAGGGAAACGAGCGAGGGGAAGAAAACGGGCAAGGATGGGGAGGGCCTCGGAAGGAAGCAGGGGAAGGGGGAAGAGAAGAAGGATGTGAGGGAGGAAGGAAGAACAACAAAAAGAGGACGAGGAGGAGGAGGTGCCATCGTCCCTCGTCCGTGCCAATTCTTCCCCACCCCCTCCATTTCTTCTTCCCTCTTGTTCCTCCTCCTCCTCCTCCTCCTCCTCCTCCGCCTCCCCTCCGTACGGCCCCCACGGCCCCCACGCCCACCACGGCCCCCACGGCCCCCACGGTCCCCACCGCCCCCACGGCCCCCGCTCCCTCCTCCTCGTCGTCCTCCTCCTCTTCCGAGTTCCTCCTCCTCCTCCTCCTCCTCTTCCTCGTCCTCTTCCTCCTCCGCCTCCTCCTCCTCCTCTTCTGGTCCCCGACAGCCACACCGCTGACACGGAGCCGTTGGCGTCCCTTTCACCTTGAATTGAAATCGGCCGCCGCCATGTTCCTGCTCTCCGTATTGGGCCGTCCGTTCCCATAATCGATTGAAAAGTGCGTCCTCGTCCTCGCAGTTGTGCTCTTCCGGGTCCTCCTTGTGGTGCTCGTGAACCAGAAGGGTGAACGGCATCGGACGTTGGAAGAACTCCTTCCCACCTTCCCACAACGACCACGACGACGACGACGACGACGACGACGACGACCTTCGAGGCTGCCGAGCTCCTTGAAGCCCGCCGCCTCCAGCATGCTGAACAGGATGCCGGCGCTCGTCGGAGCTGCGAACCGCGCCATCAGCAGCGCGGAGCCTCGTGCGG
This sequence comes from Prorocentrum cordatum, assembly GCA_963575745.1. Taxonomy (NCBI): domain Eukaryota; class Dinophyceae; order Prorocentrales; family Prorocentraceae; genus Prorocentrum; species Prorocentrum cordatum. The sequence continues at coordinate 592,121 of CAUYUJ010007224.1, read as the reverse complement.
CGGGCCAGGCCGTCTTCACGACTCGGGGATGAGGGCGCCAGCCATGCTCCGTACATCGGTCCTAGCGAAGCTAATCCTGGTCTCAAGGTTGGTCTACGGCAGGCTCGTCTCGCGACGACGCCAGATCAGGTTCCGGACAGCGCGTGCATCGCTCGAACTTGAACGAGCGGCGGCTCCGATTGCCAAGCTGATCCATGCTTAGGTGGCCACATGCGAAGCCTACCCCTACCCCCACCATTCCGGAGGGGGAGGGTGGGGTTAACTTCGCTGGGAAATCGTTCGGGGGCCCCCGAACGATTTCGGGGGGGGAGGAGGAGGAGGAGGAGGAGGAGGAGTGGAGGAGGAGGAGGAGGAGGAGGAGGAGGAGGAGGAGGAGGAGGAGGAGGAGGGAGGAGGAGGAGGAGGAGGGGAGAGGAGGAGGAGGAGGAGGTAGGAGGGGGAGGGAGGAGGGGGAGGGCAGGGGTAGGGTTCGCATGTGGCCCCCTGGTGCTGGCCGCTGCTGGGCTGTCGGCGGCGCTCACCCTCGAACGCTGGCGCTGGGGTCGCCACTGCGTCGGCACGACACGAGCCTGCCGTAAGCACTCCTCTTAGGTCGGGCCTGTCCCCCTACAGGCCGATCTTGGAAGAAAAATGCAAGATACTCAAGCAATCTTCAAAACTAGCCAAAAACAATCAGCACTTGATAAAAATCGTCCCCAGACCATGTTTTGACCATTCTTAAAGCCCCCCCCTGCACAGGGACACGCCCGACGTAACCCTCCTCCCAGAATGGCCAGGAGTGCCCACTCGTGCACCGGTCCCGGGCTCCCGGCCCAGGGGCCCAGCCTGGCCAGGGAGGATGGGCTGCTGGGTGCAGGTGCTATAGCTTGTATTCCCCGGGAGGGGGGGAGGAGGAGGAGGAGGAGGAGGAGGAGGAGGAGGAGGAGGAGGAGGAGGAGGAGGGAGGAGGAGGAGGAGGAGGAGGAGGGAGGAGGAGGAGGAGGAGAAGGACGAGGAGGAGGAGGGGGCGGCACGATGAGGAGGGGGGGAACAAGAGAAGGGGAAGCAAGAGGAGAGGGGGGGGGCGAGCGTAAGATGGGGACCGGGGAGGGAGGAGGACACGGGGCGGGGAGGAGGATCGAGGGCAGATATGAGGAGGAGGAGGAAGAGGAGAAGGATGACGATGAGGAGGAGGCGGACCTTGGATGAAAGATGGGCCCTCTTCTCCTTCTTCTTCCTCCTCCTCTTCTTCCTCATCCTCCCTGGCTTCCACCTCCTGACCCACCTCATCCATCTTCCTCCTTTACCTCTCCTTCTCCTACTCCTCCTCATCCACCTGCTCATCATCCTTCCTCCTCCTAATCATCGTTTCTCCCTTCTCCTCCCGCACCTCTTCCTCATCCTACTCCTCTTCCGCCTCCTTCGCCTCCATCACGTTCCTCCTCCTCCTCCTCCTTTTCCTCCTCCCTCTTACTCATCCCTCCTCACCGCCACCATTACCCACCATTACTCATCGCTCTGCCTCCTGATCCACCGCTACCATACTACTTTTACTCTTACGACGTATCCTCCTTCCTCTGCAATCTCCTGCTTATGCGTACTTTCCCTCCTCCTCCTAAACATGTCCCCCTCCTCCTCTTCCTCCATTTCTCCTCCTATCACAGGGGTGTGCCTCCACCAGGGGAAGATGATCCTAGATTCTGGTGGTGGGAATCTTCCGGCCACCTAGAAAGTCCGAACACGCCCGAATGTTACTTACCTCCATCAACGAGATCGGGATTACCTTCCCTCTGTGGAGGCACACCACCGATACTGGTGTTGGCGCTAAGCTCTACAACTCGGAAGGAGGGAGGTCTCGGAAGGCAGGAGGGGGCAGGGTCTTCATGTCCTCGTCGTCGTCGTGCTCCGAGTCTGAGATTCACGAGTATGCAAGACACTCCGATGGTAGTCCAGACTTCATCTCACCTCCGCCGCGAGCGCGCAGTGCACTCGAGCACTCGAAGGAACGAGAAGCCACGGGAACACGCTTTCCGAGCACTCGGGGGCAGGTGGGGGGGGGCCGAGGAGAGAAGAGCGGAGGACGACGACTTACCCCCCCGCGCTGCCCCATGCGAGCGGGCTGGGCAGCGCGTAGTGCAGCCACGCGGCGACGAAGAGCCACGGGAGCCCCGCGGCGGACATGGCGATCGCGTAGTCCTCGGGCGCGTCCGCGACGCCGCCGAGCGACGCGGCCGCCGCCGTCGCCGGCCGCCGCCGCCACAGCCGCCCCGGTCGGGCGCGGGTCGGGCGCCGCCCGCCGCCGCCGGGCGCCCGCCGCTGCCGCGCCGTCGGTCGGGGCTGGCGCCGTCGCGACCGCATCCACCTCCGTGGTGGCACCGCCGCCGCCGCCGCCGCAGGCACCGCCTCAAGGGCCCCGTCGCGGTCGCCGGCGTCGGCGGCGGAGGCTCGGGCGGGCGGGCGGGGTGTGGGGGGGGCAGCGGCTGCGAGGAGGATCTGGAGCGAGCGGCCGCCTCTCTCAAGTCCGGGCGGAGGCGCCCCGCGAAGCGAGCAGAGAGCCGCGGCTGCGGGGCCGGGAGCCAAGGGACCGGGACGGGTGCTCTCTGTGACAGGGCTGCGTTCGCCCGGCTCGCGTTCCTGAGAGCATGCCGCCGGCAGGAGGAGCGGCTGGCTTCAACCAGCGGGGGCACCGGCAAGAGGGCCGCCACGGAGAGAGGAGGAGATGCAGATCGAGAGCAGCCGCGGGGAGCCTTGCCATAGCTGCCCAGCTTGCTCTTGTCGAGGTGGAACTCCTTCCAGCGCTCCCTTCCTTCTCCCCTCCTCGTCCTTTTCCTTCCTTTGCTGCCACTCCTCACCCTCCTTCCTCTCCTCCTTGCATTCCCCCTCCTCCTCCTTCTCCTCCTCCTCCTCCTCCTCCTCCTCCTCCTCCTCCTCCTCCTCCTCCTCCTCCCTCTCTCGTCCTGCTTCTCCTCCTCCTCCTCCTCCTCCTCCTCCTCCTCCTCCTCCTCCTCCTCCTCCTCTCTCTCCCTCCCCCCCTCCTCTCTCCTCCTCCCTCCTTCTCTCCTCTCCTCCTCCTCTTCCTCCTCCTCCTCCTCCTTCTCCCCCTCCTCTTCCTCCTCCTCCTACCTCCTGTCCCCCGTCTGGTCTGTTTCATCCTGTCATTCCAAAAAGCATGAATTCACCATGGGGGTCTTGCCTGGTTGCTTGGTTGCTGAAGAAATGGCTGCATTTTCTGGCGGTTCGGCTCGATGCCGCCCGTGGTTGCGTCGATTTGTGTTATTGCCGCTCCAATGCAGACCATGTCGCCGCTTGGAATGCATTGCCTTGACTTGCATGTCACAGCTCTGCGTATCCTTGCATGGCTTTGCTTTGAGTAGATCTGCGTCTTCGCTTTGCGTTCCATTGCCTTCCACTGAACTGTTTTGCACAGCGTTGACTTGCGTTGCGTTGTCTTGCACTGCTGTGTATTCCTCTGCACCGCGCCACCCAGGCTGTACCATGTCGCTGCTTGGGGTCCACACTTCATGAGAGAAAAGAGCCACTACCACCAGAGATCCATAGAACTCTGATGGGCTCATTTTTCACCACCGCTATCACAGGCAGGACGGGGCAGAATGGAGGATGGGGAGGTCATCCTCTTCTTCTTCCGCCTCCTGCTCCTCCTCCTCCTCCTCCTCCTTCTGTTCTGCTCCTCCTTCTCATCCCTCCCCTACCCATGGCGTGCCCACCTGCCCCACCCACCCCCCCGAGCTGGTGGCACTGTGCTCGGGGCACCCTCCGGGGGGCGGCGCTGGGAACAAGGTGCGCCACCAGCTCGGGGAGGGGGGGGGGCGGCGGTGGCCAGCACTGCCCTAGCTGGTGGGTGGTGGGTCTCTCCTGAGGAGGAGGAGGAGGAGGGGGAGGAGAGGAGGTGGAGGAGGAGGGAGGAAGAGGAGGAGGAGGGGGGGGGGAGGCGGAGGAGGAGGAGGAGAGGAGGAGGAGGAGGAGGAAGGGGAAGAGGAGGAGGAGGAGGAGGAGGAGGAGGAGGAGGAGGAGGAGGAGGAGGAGGAGGAGGAGGAGGAGGAACGCGGGGGCCCAAGCCGTGTTCGTCCGAGGGATGCAGGGGTGCCGACACGCCCAAGGGGCTCTCCCAGGACTTCCAGGGAGACCCCCACGGCCTCCAGAGGACCCCCATCACGAGGCCCAAGAGGGCCCGCGGGCTCCAAGATGGAGCGAAAAGCTAGGGGCGCCTTGGCCCAAGGGGCACCGTTAGCAACCCCCGAGCACTCTGGGCAGGGAGCGGGCAGTCCGCATGGCAGTGGGAACAGACCCCCCGAACAGCAGGAATTCGGGGGCGTGAGCGAGTGCCTAGTGCGCGACGTGTCGCGATCAAACATTGTTTTGCGGTCGCCCCTTGGGATCATGCTGGCCGTGCTCTGGTGAGCGACAAACGCTGGGGGTGGGGATACATTCCCGCGGGCGCCCTTCTCTCTCCTCCTCTCCTCCTTCGGCGATCGGAAGTAATCTGGGTGCCCCCATCGACGGTGTAGACATGTGGGGACGGCCCATGATCGAGTTCCCTCAAGAACCTCGAGCTAAAAGGAAAGGGCGCAAGCTGTAGTGTGCAGGTGGTGCCAGGGGAGTCGGCCCCAGGCTACGTGCTGGCATGGCCTGCACCCCAAGCTCAGAAAAAATAACGTGCCGCCCAAGTCCCTGGCGATCGCGAATATTCATATTTCTGCAGTGGCCTGCTAGCTGCAGGAGGGACTCGGGCTCCCATCGAGTCAATGCTCCTGCTCATGCTCCTTCTTCGTCCCTCCCCTTCCTCCTCCCCTCCTCCTCCTCCTCCTCCTCTCCTCCTCCTCCTCCTCCTCCTCCTCCTCCTCCTCGCTTCTCCTCCCTCCTCCTTCCTCCTCCCTCCACCTCCGCTCCTCCCTCCTCCCTTCTCCCTCCTCCTCCTCCCCCCCTTCTCTCCTCCTCCCCCGCCTCCTCCTCTCTCCTCCTCCTCCTCTTCTCCTCCTCCCTCCTCTCCCTCCTCTCCTCTCCTCTCCTCTTCCTCCTCCTCCTCCTCTCTCCTCCCCCTATCCTCCTCCTCCTCCTCCCTCCCCCTCTCCTCCTATCTCCTCCTCCTCCTCCTCCTCCTCCTCCTCCTCCTCCTCTTCTCGCTCCCCCTCGCTGCCACTCCTCCCTGCGCACTACGCAGTGGGCGCGCCTGGCCCACTCCGATCATCAAGTACGAGAGGCAGAACATGGTGAGCAAGCCGACGCCCTTGGACCAGACGCCGTAAGCACCGTGGGCGAGCCTTCCAGCAACCCGCACGGTCTTCCCCTGCCTGCAACTCAACCACACAGGAGTGAGACGAAGCCCGTACGGGGGCAGCATCGGGGTAAGGATAAATCGAAAATCCCTCAGATCCAGCGGTTCTGGAGGATGTCTCGGGCGCCGCGGCCTTCTGAGAGCGGGGGAACACATAAGATGTGAATGGCTTTGGCCAGACATCGGCCTAACGTTTGGCCGCATGGGCGTGTCCAAATGGCATAGGCGTCTTCGATCTGCAAAACGTGTTACTGGTTTGGCCTCTTTTGGGCACTTCTTAATGGCTCCCAATGGCATTCGGCTTGAACCACCGTCTTAACGGAATGAATCGCACGAAGCCCACCCCATCGGCCCAGAATAATCGTTTTGCCTCACACATCCTCCCCTATATGGAGATGTAGACCCGAGGCAGCCCAACAAACAGGCTTCAAAGAGGGCCCAAGGCGGTCCAAGAGCCCCCCACAGTCGCCCGACAGCACAAGCTACCTCCACAATGCCCTAAGATGTCTTCCAGACGCTGTAAGAGGCCCTAAAGACGCTGCAAGAGGGTTCCAATATAGCAAACTTCATTGTTGCTCTTTCGGTGTTTCAATCGGCTTCGTGGTAGCACCATTCCGGGCGTCCGACATCCGATGGCGGCCCCAAAGGCTTCCAAGAAAACCCCAAAACGGCCCAAGAGGGCCTCGACACGTCCCAACAGGGCCACAGGACATCCCAAGAGGCCCCCGAGACAGCTCCAAGGGGGCTCAAAGAGACTTCAACAACTGTTTTGAAGCGCCCCAACAGATGCCCGCGACGGCCCCCGAAGGCCAAGATTCCCCCAAGAGGTCCCCAGAGGACCCCGAGAGGCCCCGAAGAGGCCCCAAAAGAGGCCCAGAAGAGACCCCACCAGGCTTTCAGAAGCCCGGCGGAGTCCCCAAGAGGTCTCCTCCTCCTCCTCCTCCTCCTCCTCATCATCATCTGTCTCGAACGCCGAATAAAGAACGAACTGGCCTTCGAGGCCAAAATTCGTCCTGGCCACACATGAGTTTCCCGACCTAGATATGAGGAGCGGCCCGACTACCAGATCCCATCCTAGGCCCAAAGTGCTCCTTCTTTCAACGTCCTGCCTGTACCTCCTCCTCCTCCTGCAATTATTCTCTCAAGGGTGTCCAGAACGGCTTGGCGAACACGTAAACCAATGGCTGCGTTTGGCCACATCTACGCTTCCAAAAGGTAGGGGACAGTGGTGGTTCGCCGTAGGCGTCTTCGGTCTACACGCAGTAGGCCGCCCCTGTGCTACAAACAGCTGCGTAGCCTTGAGTTGCTTCACCTCGCTATCACTAACCTCATCCAGCAATTAAGGAATCACCTCTGTGTTACGGTTAGCACCGGTACGACCATCTGAAAAATCGCGGGGGCGGGTTTAGCGGAACGATATCTTTAGCACAGCACCAAGCCGCAACAAATCCATAATGATTGCCCCTCCCCCCGCACATGGCATCTACAGGAAGGGTCGGCACTAAGAACGCAACACACTTGAACGCCGAAAATGGCGAACTACCAACACCCCAGGGGCTGGCCCGTGAAAACATCCATTCCTCTTTCCTCTTTCTCCACGCCGCATTTTTTCCTGCGCGATTCCAATTGCATGCCCCACACAGAAAATGAGGTTCGCCTGCCATCCTGGAGGCTGGTCTTCCCCAGGGTATCGCACCAGGTAGTCGTCGTAGTAGTAGTAGTAGTAGTAGTAGTAGTAGTAGTAGTAGTAGTAGTAGTAGTAGTAGTAGTAGTAGTAGTAGTAGTAGTAGTAGTAGTAGTAGTATTAGTAGTAGTACATAGTAGTAGTAGTAGTATAGTAGTATAGTAGTCGTAGTAGTAGTTAGTATTTAGTCGTAGTGTAGTAGTTAGTAGTCGTAGCAGTAGTTAGTAGTGTAGTAGTAGTGTGTAGTCGTAGTATAGTAGTAGTAGTAGTAGTAGCAGTCGTTAGTAGTAGTAGTAGTTAGTAGTAGTAGTAGTAGTAGTAGCAGTCGTAGTAGTCAGCGTAGTAGTTAGGTGTCGTAGTATAGTCGTGTTAGTAGTAGTAGTAGTAGTAGTAGTAGAAGTCGAAGTAGAAGTGAAGTGGGATAGTTCGTCGTAGTAGTAGTAGTAGTAGTAGTATTACTAACTACTACTACTGTCGTCGGTCGTGTAGTGTAGTATAGTTAGTAGTAGTCGGTAGTAGTAGTAGTCGTAGTAGTAGTAGTAGTAGTAGTAGTAGTAGTAGTAGTACTAATAGTAGTAGTAGTAGTAGTCGTAGAAGTAGTACTGGTGGAAGTAGTAGTAGTAGTAGTAGTAGTAGTAGTAGTAGTAGTAGTAGTAGTAGTAGTAGTAGTAGTAGTAGTAGTAGTAGTCGTAGTATAAGTAGTACGAGTAGAAGTAGTAGTAATAGTAGTAGTAATAATAGTAGTCGTAGTAGTAGTAGTAGTAGTAGTAGTAGTAGTAGTAGTAGTAGTAGTAGTAGTAGTAGTAGTAAGTAGTAGTAGTAGTAGTGTCTAGTAGTATAGTAGTAATAGTAGTCGTTGTAGTAGTAGTAGTAGTAGAAGTAGTAGTAGTTAGTAGTAGTAATAGTTAGTAGTAGAGTAGTAGTAGTAGTAGTAGTAGTAGTAGTAGTAGTAGTAGTAGTAGTAGTAGTAGTAGTCGTAGTAGTAGTAGTAGTAGTAGTAGTAGTAGTAGTAGTAGTAGTAGTAGTAGTAGTAGTAGTAGTAAGAATGGCAGTAGCAGTAGCAATATCAATATTAAAATTAGTATTATTCCCAACCCTCCTTGGTTGGGTATTCGTTTTGAATAGAGCAGTGTGGTCGCGTCCTTCCTCCTCCCGCCTCCCGCCTCTTTCCCGCCTCTTTCTGTCTTGCCTGCGGGGGGCTGTGAAATTGTCGCCAGTTTCGAGGCCTGCTGGGGGGTCCAGCATAGAGGGTAATCGCGGCAGATCCAAATTAGACCTCGCCATTCCTGGGGGGCTGCGATCTGTGAAACTGTCGCCACTTTCGAGGCCTGCTGGGGGGCTCAGCATAGAGGGTAATCGCGGCAGATTCAAATTAGACCTCGCCATCCCTGGGGGGGGGGGGCTGCGATCTGTGAAACTGTCGCCACTTTCGAGGCCTGCTGGGGGGTCCAGCATAGAGGGTAATCGCGGCAGATCCAAATTAGACCTCGCCCTCCCTGGGGGGCTGCGATCTGTGAAACTGTCGCCACTTTCGAGGCCTGCTGGGGGGCCCAGCACAGTGAGGGCCACGCGCGGATTCAAATTAGACCTCGCCATCCCTGGGGGGCTGCGATCTGCGAAACTGCCGCCATTTTCGAGGCCTGCTGGGGGGCCCAGCACAGTGAGGGCCACGGGCAGATTCAAATGAGACCTCGCCGTCCCCGCGGGGCTGCGATCTGTGAACATGTCGCCACTTTCGAGGCATGCTGTGATCCCTGTTTTCGAAGTGGCTAGGAGTGCTCAGGAAGTGTAAAGCATCAGCTTTATCAAGCCCTTTTCCTATAGCCAGTGCCCTGCGAGTCTCCCGAATTCCGTCTGCAGACATATGTAACCCTCGCTCCGTCATCGCCCCCTTATAAAGTATCCTAAACTATTTGCGCCCCGCTTTTGCGCAGGGGTTGGGTACGTCGCCAGGGTAATTATTAGAAATAATTCCCCATCCTCCTGCGTTGGGTACTCGTTTTAGAACACTGCGGTCGCGTCTCCCCTCCTCCTTCCCGTCCCCCTCCTCTCCTCACATTTTCCCGATCTGTGAAACTGTCGCCACTTTCGAGGGCTGTTGGGGGGCCCAGCACAATGGCGTCTTACGGTGACTCATAGACCTCGCCATCGCTGGGGGGCTGCGATCTGTGAAACTGCCGCCACTTTCGAGGGCTGCTGGGGGGGGGGGGGGGGGGGGGCAGCGGAGTGACGTCTTACGGGGATTCAGATTAGACCTCGCCATCCCTGGGGGCTGCGATTTGTGAAACTGTCGCCGCTTCCGAGGGCTGCTGGAGGGCCCAGCGCAGTGACGTCTTACGGGGACTCAGGTTGGACCTCGCCATCCCTGGGGGGGGGCTGCGATCTGTGAAACTGTCGCCACTTTCGATGCCTGCTGAGGGGCCCAGCACAGTGACGTCTTACGGGGACTCAAATTAGACCTCGCCATCCCTGGGGGGCTGCGATCTATGAAACTGTCGCCACTTTCGAGGGCTGCTGGGGGGCGCAGCACAGTGACGTCTTACGGTGACTCAGATTAGACCTCGCTATCCCTGGGGGGCTGCGATCTGTGAAACTGCCGCCACTTTCGAGGGCTGCTGGGGGGCCCAGCACAGTGACGAATTACGGGGACTCAGATTAGACCTCG